>JAACNH010001634.1:0-64112 GCA_019447015.1 Hymenochirus boettgeri | reverse complement strand
AAGGCAAGACGAAACTTTCAGAACTCGAATTTTCGGTTTTTAAGGAAAATCAAAGATAGACGATTATTGAAAATTCGAAAACAGAACAAGTCAACAGTTTCGAACATCTCTGCTGTGTACCAAACCCTTCTAACCCTGTGTCTTGGGGTCCTTTAGGAGAGAGTGCCCCTATTAATGGTAACTTTTTGTGGTTAACCGTTGGTGTCACGTTATGTCTACAAAATTATTATCCTACACTAACCCTTAATCATCTCTCTTACTGTACAATCCCCTACTGTATTCATCCTCCCACCCTGCTATAGTGAACCACATCTCCTCCGCATCGTTCAACCACAACCCGTACAGACACATTACCCCACCCTATACCCACCCTATACCCCAACCCTATACCCCACCCTATACCCCAACCCTATACCCCACCCGAACCCCAACCCTATACCCCAACCCTATACCCCACCCGAGACCCCACCCCTACCCCCACCAGAGACCCAACACGAGAACCCCACCCCCAGACCCAACCCGAGACCAAACCCGACCCAACCCGAGACCCAAACCCGCACCCCAACCCGAGACCACAACCGAGACCCCAACCCGAGACACCACAAACCCCGAGACACCAACCCATACCCAAACCCGAGACCCAACACCAGACCCAAACCCGAGACCCTACCCGAGACCCCAACCCGAGACCCCACCCCAGACCCAACCCTAACCCCACCCCATACCCCAACCTTATACCCCACCCCATACCACAACCCTATACCCCACCCAATCCCCTAACCCTATACCCCACCCCATCCCCTAACCCTATAACCCCACCCTATAACCCAACCCTATACCCCAACCCTATACCCCCACCCCATACCCCAACCCTATACCGGACTTCCAAACCCTCATATTCGATTCGAACCCACATTACATCTCCAGTACACAGGGTGGACATTTCATCCCAACAGCCTGCCCAGCGCAATAGTTAGGTAGGACGGGCAGAAACATTGTCTAATGTATCCACTGCCACCAAAATAAATGTTATTAATAAGAAACGTTGGATTTTATTCCCCTGGATGGAAAGGCCCCAATTCTACTTCCAGATACTGTCAGGGAGAGGCACCTGGAGGGTAAGTCACGCTAGAGTTAGACGATGTTAAACGATCAGGAGCCGGGAACGAAGGGAAGGAACTTACCCGGTCAATCTCTCCACCGCTGCCTCCTCTGACAGGTCCCAACGGACTTAGTACTCTATGCAAATGCACAGGTGAGGGAGAAGTGAGTATAATCTTGTGCCGTGAGAAAGAAGCAGGTATAATTCTGTGCAGTGAGGAAGAAGCGAGTATCATCATCCTATACAGTAAGGGGGGAGTGAGTATTATTATATACAGTGAGAGAATGGTGCGTATTACTCTATACAGTAAGGGGGATGTGAGTATTATTATATACATTTAGAGAATGGTGCGTATTACTCTATACAGTAAGGGGGAGATGTGAGATATATTATATTGCAGTGAGAGAATGGTTGCATATTACTCTATACAGTAAGGGGGATGTTGATGTATTATATACAGTGAGAGAATGAGATGGTGGTATACTCTATACAGTAAGGGGAGTGAGTGAGTATGATTATATACAGGAGAATGGTGCGTAATTACTCTATACAGTAAGGGGGGATGTGAGTATTATTATATACAGTGAGAGAATGGTGCATATTACTCTATACAGTAAGGGGGATGTGAGTATTATATACAGTGAGAGAATGGTGCGTATTACTCTATACAATAAGGGGGATGTGAGTATTATTATATACAGTGAGAGAATGGTGTGTGTATTACTCTATACAGTAAGGGGAGGGTGGAATTATTATATACAGTGAGAGAATGGTGCGTATTACTCTATACAGTAGAGGGGATGTGGTATTTTATATACAGTGAGAGAATGGTGCGTATACTCTATACATTAGGGGTGTGTGAGTATTATTATATAAATTTAGAGAATGGTGCGTATTACTCTTACAGTAAGGGGGGATGTGAGTATTATTTATACAGTGAGAATGGTGCGTATTACTCTATACAGTAAGGGGGATGTGAGTTTATTAGATACATTTAGAGAATGGGTGCGTATTATCTATACAGTAAGGGGATGTGAGTATTATAATACAGTGAGAGAATGGTGCGTATACTCTATACAATGAAGGGGGATGTGAGTTTTATATACATTAGAGAATGGTGCGTATTACTCTATACAGTAAGGGGTGGATAGTGAGGTATTATTATATACACTTAGAGAATGGTGCGTATTCTCTATTACAGTAAGGGGGATGTGAGTATTATTATATACTGAGAGAATGGGTGCGTATTACTCTATACAGTTAAGGGGGAGTTGTGTGAGTATTATTATATGACATTAGAGAATGGTGCGTATTACTCTATACAGTAAGGGGAGGGAGTATTATATAAATGAGAGAATGGTGCGTAATACTCTAACAGTGAAGGGGGATGTGAGTATAAATACAGTGAGAGAATGGTGCGAAGGGCGGGAGGAGCGAGTACAATAGGGGGATGGATAGAGAAGTGGTTTAATAGAGAAGGGGCGGGAGAACGACAACAGTGGAAAAGAATAATAAGGGGGATGTGAGTATTATTATATACATTTAGAGAATGGTGCGTATTACTCTATACAGTAAGGGGGATGTGAGTATTATTATATACATTTAGAGAATGGTGTGCGTATTACTCTATACAGTAAGGGGGATGTGAGTATTATTAACATTTAGAGAATGGTGGTATTATCTATACAGTAAGGGGGAGTGAGTATTATTATATACATTTAGAGATGGTGCGTATTACTCTATACAGTAAAGGGGGATGTGAGTATTATTATATACATTTAGAGAATGGTGCGTATACTCTATACAGTAAGGGGGATGTGAGTATTATTATATACATTTAGAGAATGGTGCGTATTACTCTATACAGTAAGGGGGAGATTGAGTATTATTATATACATTGAGAATGGTGCGTATTACTCTATACAGTAAGGGGGATGGAGTATTATTATATACATTTGAGAATGGTGCGTATTACTCTATACAGTAAGGGGGATGTGATGTATTATTATATACATTTAGGAATGGTGCGTATTACTCTATACAGTAAGGGGATGTGAGTATTATTATATACATTTAGAGAATGTGCGTATTACTCTATACAGTAAGGGGGATGTGTTAGTATTATTATATACAGAGAGAATGGTGCGTATTACTCTATACAGTAAGGGGGATGTGAGTATATTATATACAATTAGAGAATGGTGCGTATTTACTCTATACAGTAAGGGGGATGTGAGTATTATTATATACATTAGAGAATGGTGCGTATTACTCTATACAGTAAGGGGGGGAGTGAGTATTATTATATACATTTAGAGAATGGTGCGTATTACTATACAAGTAAGGGGGATGTGAGTATTATTATATACATTTAGAGAATGGTGCGTATTACTCTATACAGTAAGGGGGATGTGATTTATTTATATACATTAGAGAATGGTGCGTTATACTCTATACAGTAAGGGGGGGATGTGAGTATTATTATACATTTAGAGAATGGTGTCGTATACTCTATACGTAAGGGGGAGTGAGTATATTAATACATTTAGAGAATGGTGCGTATTACTCTATACCGTAAGGGGGATGTGAGTATTATTATATACATTTAGAGAATGGTGCGTATACTCTTATACAGTAAGGGGGATGTGAGTATTATATACATTGAGAATGGTGCGTATTACTCATACAGTAAGGGGGATGTGAGTATTAATATACATTTAGAGAAGTTGCGTTATTACTCTATAAGTAAGGGGGATGTGAGTATTATTATATACATTTAGAGAATGGTGCGTATTACTCTATACAGTAAGGGGGATGTGAGTATTATTATATACATTTAGAGAATGGTGCGTATTACTCTATACAGTAAGGGGGATGTGAGTATTATTATATACATTTAGAGAATGGTGCGTATTACTCTATACAGTAAGGGGGATGTGAGTATTATTATATACATTTAGAGAATGGTGCGTATTACTCTATACAGTAAGGGGGATGTGAGTATTATATACAGTGAGAGAATGGTGCGTATTACTCTACAGTAAGGGGGATGTGAGTATATTATATACATTTAGAGAATGGTGGCGTATACTCTATACAGTAAGGGGGATGTGGTAGATTATATAACATTAGAGATGGTGCGTATTACTCTATACAAAGGGGGATGTGGTATTATTATATACATTTAGAGAATGGTGCGTATTCTCTATACGTAAGGGGGATGTGAGTATTATTATATACATTTAGAGAATGGTGCGTATTACTCTATCAGTAGGGGGATGTGAGTATTTATATACATTTAGAGAATGGTGTGATTACTCTATACAGTAAGGGGGATGTGAGTATTATTATATACATTTAGAGAATGGTGCGTATTACTCTATACAGTAAGGGGGATGTGAGTATTATTATATACAGTGAGAGAATGGTGCGTATTACTCTATACAGTAAGGGGGATGTGAGTATTATTATATACATTTAGAGAATGGTGCGTATTACTCTATACACGTAAGGGGATGTGAGTATATTATATACATTTAGAGAATGGTGCGTATTACTCTATACAGTAGGGGGATGTGAGTATTATTATATACATAGAGAATGGTGCGTATTACTCTATACAGTAAGGGGGAGGAGTATTATTATATACATTTAGAGAATGGTGCGTATTACTCTATACAGTAAGGGGGATGTGAGTATATTATATACATTTAGAGAATGGTGCGTATTACTCTATACAGTAAGGGGGAGTGAGTATATTTTTATACATTTAGGGAGAATGGTGCGTATTACTCTATACAGTAAGGGGGATGTGAGTATTATTATATACATTTAGAGAATGGTGCGTATAACTTATATCAGTAAGGGGGATGTATGATTATTAATACATGAGAGAATGGTGCGTATTACTCTATACAGTAAGGGGGATGTGAGTATTATTATATACATTTAGAGAATACATACTACTATAAATATGTCAGCAGCATTAGAAAGGTCTAACATGGGTATCATGGGATGTTGAGTTGTTATTGCAAATTATACTGGTTTGTACACACGTGTGCCAATGCTGAAAAAAATAAATAGACGTCTAACTGGCCAGGTAAGGGATAAGTTATTTTATTTTTGCATTGGTCCGTACAAATCCATATTGTACTGCCACATAAAACTGTACAAATCTTAATGTAGCCTTTTCTACATAGGCTATTTCTAAATATTTGTGGAAATGAAGTAGCCAGTGCTAAATTATTGAAAAACCCACACTAACCTGACAGTAAATCGTGTAGAGTGGGTGTTGCATTAATTTGCCCCCCAAAATGCTGATATAGCATCATCCCTATTGTTTGGCGGCTTTGTCTACATACTGCACACACATAGTTGTATTGGCTTTTATCCCTGATTCTGTGATTTTTTTTCTCTCAGCCCAGCTCATAGGGAGATCGGTTCTGAAGTGGCTTTGTGGGTACAAAACACCCCCCACTTTCCTACCTGAATATCCTCTCTCCCTCCTCACACCTGGTGAAACATCGATACATTTCCTGTTATTGTTGTGGTGAAACCACAAAGAGAGAGAGAGAGAAGTTGAGAGATAAAAGAGAGAACTTAAGAGAGTCTCAGACATCGAGAGAAGGAAGGAGTTAGATATAGAATGAGGAGATGGCGATTCATGTGAGAGATAGGGGAGGTGGAGGGAGAATGGGGGAGAAAGTAAAAAATAAGGGAATGTTAGATAATCAAAGGAAGGTGGGCGTTAGAGAGGGAATATGTAGTATGGGCAGTTATCAAATTATGACATAATAATGACATCATTACCTGTATATTAGATTCTACTTTTCTGAAACTACAATTTGAGTGAAGTAAAATGGTGGTACTCACATATTTATCTGTACTTGCTTTGTCATTAAATTATTAATGTTTAGTGAGTGCTCCTAATTCCCCCCTCCCTCTCTTACTCACTGCCTCCTTGTAGTGTCTGCGACACTTATGTGTTCTGCACAGCCTCACCATGGACACTGCTCTGCTTACACATCTCCCCCTCCCTCCCCCGTGCTATCTTTTCTCTGCTGATTCTCTTAAATGTTGCGGAAAGTGTGCTGGCAGGCAGGCAAAGAGGTCAAGCATGGGTCACATATTACACTTTCTGCTTCTGGAGTGACTGGAAGCACCGGCGCGTGTTAGGGGGCGGGGCGACTGACCTCGGGCGGGGGGTGGTCCCTCCAGGCATGCTGGGAGTTGTAGGCCATCGGGGTCTGGTCTTCTCTACCCTTCTCGCACATTTGTCATGTGCGGAAGCGGATTGGCTGCGCCGGATCTCGCGAGAGGCGGGATTTAGACATCACGGATGATGTCACTGAGCCTATAAGAGGCGTTCCACATTTTTAATCGCAATCGCATGCGTTTTTCTATTTCTATTGAAAAAATGCATGCACATACGCAACAAAATCGCACACAAAATCGCATGCGATACAGTAACGCAATCGTATATTTTCAATCTCCATAGGATACCATTGCGGTAGCTTACTACATCGTATTCTACGACCGAAGGTGTGTTAATTAACGAAAGTTTGTCGCAAATATACGACTGTGGCCATTCATTCATGACCGCATTTGTACAATCTCAATAATGCGTGGTATCGCTAAATTGTGATTCTGTGCTATATAAATATGGCCCAATGAATGGTTCCTACTACACATGTCAATCTATATATTTCTATCCCAGGAGAAGAAGTAGCTGTTTCATTAGAGGCCAGTGAAGACTGGGATGAATGACTTTTCATTGGATAATATAATAACACTTCTTGCCTTCTATATCTATATTTATATATTGGGTGGGGAGAATTAGATAGGAGGGATGTGGTGGGTTTCTGGGATGTTTGATGTGCACCAGAGATGCACAGATTTACCAGATACTTCCGAATATGATAGGAACCAATTTGTAGCCCCCACCTAAAGACCCCCAGCCACAAAGCGACAACTCCCCCACACAGACAGATTTACACATACCCAGCTTCTTGTGCAATCACACAGCCCCTGACACTAAATACCACAAGGGAAGCGACTACACCAACAGGAAAAGGTTTGGAGAAAGTTTAAACCCAAAGACACATAGAAGTTTGCACATAAACCAGTAGACTTTGAATTTAGACATAAAGATGTTTGGTTTGTGGTATTTATTTTCTTACATAGGAATAAGCAGCATTTAAAGGACTAAAATATAATAAAATGTCAAATTCCATCAAAATGTATGGCCTGCAAAATGTAGTTTCTCTTTAACATAAAGCCACCAAGGAAAAATAACAGCCATATATATAGGCTTTTATAAACCGGGGTATAGATTCAAGGGAGGAACATGTCTTTACAAAACCCTTATTTAGAATATACAGTGAAGGTTTGGAGTCCTGTCTTGGAATCACAAAGGGTTGAGAGAAGGGCAACAGAGTTAGTAAGAGAAATAGAGGCGATTGGCTATGTACACAGATTACCGTATATAAGTTCGGGTTAGTCACACTGGAGAAAAGGTGTTTGCATGGAAATATAATTACTTTATACAAATACATTAATAGTGCAATAAACTCTCTGGCCATTATATTCACCAATAGTTCATCATTACGTGGGCAGTACCACAAGAGCAGAAAGACATTGTGGTGGTGGATTCAATGGGTGGCTGGATGACTATTTAAAATGAAAATCAAGTCATCTTTAGAGTTATTAGAAAACATTGGGATACTTTTAATTGAAATCATGTGGGAACATTTACCCCAACCCTGGTGCCAATTGAATGTGCCTTCAGACAGAGTTTTTTCTTCCTCTGGATAAATAAAATGGAAAATATCATAGGTAAGGATTCTATAAACTACAGGGACATATGTCTACATTCGGACTGAACATAACTATTTCTCTGTGTTTACACTCTGTGTCATGTCTCTGCCCTGAATAATTTGTAATCTAAAAAGAATTTTATATAGACTTTGTCTTCTTGTTTACTTATTTTCATAGTCCTGTTGCCGTCCTATGTCTACAATACAGGTATACATACTGCCGAATAGAGATTGAATCCAGGTCCAAATTGGACTTTTGGATCACAGAATTGTCCTTATTTTTTATAACCCCCTAAAGTACGGATCTACTTTCCAGGGTTACCACAAATTCAAGGCTACTTTCCAGGGTCACCGTAGATTGGAGTACTTTTTGCTGCGTTTATGAAGTTCTTTTTATTTGTATGTGTTCCCTTGACCTTTTCCAAGTTCCTGAGGAAAGTTATTATACTTTTACTAGCCTTACTTTATGTGGATATTTCAGGCTTTTTTCCCCAATGACTTCTATGGGTCCAACTCTCGGATTTTCAAATATTCTGAAAATCCAAAAACGGAACCAAACTCGGCAGATTCGAACATCTCTATTGCCTCCCTTCTCTATAAAGCAAACCAGGCTGCTTGACGAATACTGTCTGTAAATTTGTTTTGCAGAACTAACGATTGATACATCAATCTAATACATGACCACATGTACATAGTCATTTAAAGTTAGTGTAATTGAAACATTAAATCATCTATTAATCATGCACTATGTATAATTCAATTACTACCATCTCTGTGTATTATTCCAACACTCCATGATCAGATACCCCAGAGCTCTCTGTATATTAAAGACACTCCACTGCTAAATATACAGCATTTACTACAGAATCTACTGACGTAGAACGACCCAGTCTTGTAAATAACATATGAACAGTAATATACCATAATTTAAATGACTGGTTTCTTACGATGTATCGACCCAAATTACAATACATTTCTCTTTTTAATTTACCAGTGTCTATGAGGCTAGTAAAACCTTAAAGTATTTAACTACTGCCTGGGTAGTTGCCCTTAGCAACAATAATGCAATAAACATGCCTGAGGAATATCTTAAAACAATTTGGTTACCACGTTAATGACAAATTACAATTTTCCCACAACTGCCCAGGACTACCACTGTCTATGCTATGTTTCAAGGGGATCATTGCCTTTAATTAAATAGACAGCAAATATACATATTACTGTTTATTTACATATGTGCAAAAATACAGCTAATACTATGGTAACATTGTAATATATTCTACATTCAACACACATTATGAGTGAAAGGAAATCAGTACGTACCTTGTATATTGTCTAAATATCCTTAATAACTATGCATGTTGCTTTAAATGTAACTAATGTAATCTTGAAAGTTTAGAGCAGACATCACAATTTTTCAGTGTGTTACACGTAGGGCGAGAAACTTTCAACTGCATACTGTAAAAGTACAATAAAAGTCTTGCCCTGTCTTCTTCACCTACCTCCTACATAACGTAATCATTCTAGATGACTAGTCTTCTTCACCTACCTCCTACATAACGTAATCATTCTAGATGACTAGACAGCACTTGTTGTCCAATCCCATGTGTCTGCTGGTGTAGGTTTGCCTGTCAAGATCATAAAGGGTTGAGACTTTTGGGGTCCTAGTAGAATCTCAGATTCTTTTGTTGAGGAATGTTCGCTCCTAGAGGGCCTAGATCTGATATTATTGTTTGAAAAGTTCAGTGCTAATTAAACAGATCAATCTCCTAGGCAGTTTCCAGAAACACAAACCGTTACTTACAGCTGAATGTAAGTAAACAGTAGAACAGTAGACAGAATGTTGGTTATTTTAGCAGGGATAAGCAACCAGTTCGATCTCCAGAGTTTTGAAAACTACAACTCCCAGCATTCCTCTACAAGCACTCTGTAAATAGGGAATTTTGGGAGTTGTAGTTTCCAAGCATCTGGAGATCTAATGGTTGCCTATCCCTGTTTTAAGGAGATAATTACTGAAGAAAAAAACAAAATGCTACGTCTGATTGTGTATAGACCAGACAAGTTTGTTGATGAGCAGATTTCAACAGGAAGATGCCCTTCTTACAATACTCCTCATAGTGTAAATAATGTCAGAGGAATACATTTTGATTTCTGGAAGCCATCTTGTATATTTGGACTCAATAAATTTACTATAAATTCACAGAATCTCTATCCAAAATGTTCTTTATCTAATTATTGTGCTGACATTAAATAATTTCAAATGTCTGTTCAAAATAGTCTATCATGAAAAACACACATACACTAATAAAATCATGATTATTTTCAAAAATGTTTCTATTGCAAAGGTTTATAATTTATATCGATGATAACATTTCATATATAACGAAAAAACGCTCACTACTATAAATTAGATGTTAGACGCTTCTGGGTTTCATAACTGGTTTAAATAAGTATTTAAAATGTAAAAAAAAAAAAAGGAAAATAAAGTGTAAAAAAAAAATATTTACACAGACCTTTAACTGGGTTTAACCAAAAAGGCTTTAAAACACTTTTTTAATGGTTTTTTTTTTGTTTTGTTTTGTAATTTTATGCTAAATAAATATTTTTTTTTAGATAATGAGAAAAATCTATCCACAAAAACATTAGATTTAGAAATGACATGAAAATGTAAATCTGAAAGAAAAATTTGAGTGTGAAAAAAGGAAAATTGTGGCTAGAAAGGAAAATGTTTTTTGTTTTTTTTAGAGCAACAAAAAGTTTTGTTAAAATCATTAAAATAAAATTATAACGAGCTGTGAATAGGGAATCTTTCTATAAACTGAGTTCTATGTACAAAAATGAATAGTGGTTTATGGTTTACTTTGGGTGGGGGGGGGGGGGGGTTGAATTTTTCTGCTACTGTTTTAAAAAAAACGATTCTTTTTAGTGATTTCTGTTTGTATCAGGGTTGTATATGTATATTTAGCGGTATATTTATATTGGAATCAAGGTGTATTTATGATATATTCGTGGTATATTTATGTTTGGAATCAGGGTGTATGTTATGTATTATTCGTGGTAATTATGTTGGAATAGGGTATTTTGTATATATTTCGTGGTATATTATGTTTGGAATCAGGTGTATTTATGTTATATATCTTGTGGTATATTTATGTTTGGAATCAGGGTTGTGTATTATGTATATATTCGTGGTATATTTATGTTTGGAATCAGGGGTGTATTTATGTATATATTCGTGGTATATTTATGTTTGGAATCGGGTGTATTTATGTATATATTCGTGTTATTTTATGTTTGGAATCAGGGTGTATTTTATGTATATATTCGTGGTTGGTATATTTATTGTTGGATCAGGGTTATGTATTTAGTATATATTCGTGGTATATTTATGTTTGGAATCAGGTGTATTTATGTATATATTCGTGGTAATTTATGTTGGAATCAGGGTGTATTTATGTATATTCGTGGTATTTTATGTTTGGAATCAGGGTGTATTTATGTATATATCGTGGTATATTTATGTTGGAATAGGGTTGTATTTATGATATATTCGTGGTATTTTATGTTTGGAAATCGGGTGTTTTTTATTAGTATATATTCGTGGTATATTTATGTTTGGAATCAGGGTGTATTTATGTATATTTTTGTGGTATATTTATGTTTGGAATCAGGGGTGTATTTATGTATATATTCGTGGTATATTATGTTTGGAATCAGGTGTGTTGTATTATGTTTATATCGTGTGGTATATTTATGTTTGGAATCAGGGTGTATTTATGTATATATTCGTGGTATATTTATGTTTGGAATCAGGTGTGTATTTATGTATATATTCGTGGTATATTTATGTTTGAATCAGGGTGTATTTATGTATATATTCGTGGTATATTTATGTTTGGAATCAGGGTGTATTTATGTATATATTCGTGGTATATTTATGTTTGGAATCAGGGTGTATTTATGTATATTCGTGGTATATTTATGTTGGAATCAGGGTGTATTTATGGATTATTGTGTATATTATGTTTGGAATCAGGGTGTATTTATGTATATATCGTGTTGGTATTATGTTTGGAATCAGGGTGTATTTATGTATTATTCGTGGTATATTTATGTTGGAATCGTGGGTTGTATTGTATGTATATTTCGTGGTATATTTATGTTTGGAATCAGGGTGTTGTATTATGATATATCGTGGTATATTTATGTTTGGAATCAGGGTGTATTTATGTATATATTCGTGGTATATTTATGTTTGGAATCAGGGTGTATTTATGTATATATTCGGGGTATATTTATGTTTGGAATCAGGGTGTATTTTGTATTATATTCGGGGTATATTAGTTTGGAATCAGGGTGTTATTATGTATTATATTCATGGGTATATTTATGTTTGGAATCAGGGTTGTTTATGTTTATGTATATATTCAGGGGGTATATTTATGTTTGGAATCAGGGTGTATTTATGTTTTAAATCATGGTATATTTATGTTTGGAATCAGGGTGTATTATGTTTGGAATCAGGGGTGTTGTTTGTATTTATGTTTTTAATCATGGTATATTTATGTTTGGAATCAGGGTGTATTTATTATTACCTGCATTATTAATGACCACTATGGTTCTCTTATAGGACAGGCAAAATGGGCTTTTCTATTGGTCAACTGTTATTTTGAATCATCTGATTGGTGCAGATTTATAGCGTGAGGCCACAGTTATATACATTATAATAGTAGGTTGAACAATATTGACAATATTATTTGGTGGGGATTGTTGATAGTCTCATATTTTGCCGATTGCCGGTTTCGTTGCTAGTAAAACCCCTATTTTATTATCATGTTTGAGTGTAAGCAGTAAACTGCTAAAGAAGATATATCGGAACCTCAGAAACATGTGAAGTATCTTCATCAAGCGTTAAACTACTGCATGATACTGTAACACACATAGAAATACATTCACTGCAACCATAATGTTTAGATCTCTCACTGATATCAACCTGCACCTGCCATTTAGCTTCAAAGGCTCCACAACATGAATTGGAAAAGTTACTGTGTTTGTACAGTAGGAATCTAGTATTTCTCTAGTATTTACTGTCACATTATTCTGCTCCCCCCAATACTTATCATTTTCTCCTGTCGGCTTCCCCAAAAGTTTTCACAAACATCTAATGATAAAAAATTTCAAGCAACAGAAGCTTGCCCAGTCAGTCAATTATACAAAGAGCGGTGACACCAACTTTACGTGAGAACGGGGATTGCCGAAATACGACATTTGGGTTAGTTATATTGAAACTAATTGTGCCTACAGAAAGATATGATATTCAGTGTTTCAGCTTTGGGTGTCTCCTTTTTACTTTGCCATTGTCAGCAGTAAATATAAATAAATTGGTTTATAAATGCCTTTCTCATCCCAGGCTCTATGGTATTGTGCAGGGATCTCCAGCCTTTGGGATTCCAGATGTTTTTAAACTGCAAATCTCAGCATTCCCTTGCTGCCCCAAGCAGAAAAGTGCTGGGGGTCATAGTTTTCAAACATCTGAAGGCCCCAAATGGGGGAATCTCTAGTATTGTGTGAGTCTGATTAGATTTAATTGCACCGTTTTACAATAATGTCAAGACCGTACCTGGGACGTTATTTATAAAGCTTCATTGTAAAATATCACCGCAATAACAACAAGCCTGTTATTTTACAAAGCAGACGTTATTTTACACGACGTTGTATAATAAGTGATGCGCAGAAGATGTGTTAAATTAGAAAGGCACAAAGCACATTTTTATTTTACAACACCGTGTAAAATACCGATCATGTGAAATAATCGCTGTGTAAAATAATGATTTCCGTGTAAAATAACAATCGTGTCCTTACTGTATAGCAGTATCAAAATTGGCTGTTTATACGGGCTGCCCTCCTAGGAGCACACTCATTATATGCACAATGCAAGGTACAAAATTAAGACAATTTTGGAGCCAGAGGACTTTTAAATATATCTTCAATAGCAGTTTAATAAAAGCTATTGAAGATATCCTTAAGAGTCCTGCAATGGATATATGTTTATTGAATAAAACAAAGGCAAGCATCAGGATATCTATTGGAAGTAAAAATTAAAGTGTATTAGTATTTCTGACTATCAAATGCACTATGATCCAAGATGCCGATATCCTATATGCACTAAGGCTCTCTGATGATAAGTTACTGCAATGGGCCCCACCTTTGCCCTCATTAGTTGACAATTCCTAGAGCTTTATTACTAAAATTCAGGTGTTTGGACTATATGCAGGAACCTTTAGTACAGATATTAATTAATTATTATTTATTGAGAGTTGGAAAAGAGACAATTCCAAAAAAAAAAAGAAAAAGAAAAAAACCCAAGGGCCTTTATTTGGCTTGGGAGGCCCTTAAAAACTTTAGAAACACTCATATTTATTATATTTAATATCCTGGGAACTTTTTGTTTTTATTATTTTGTTCAACTGTTCAATAATAAACATGTTCTTCTCATTATCAAAAATCGAAATATTTTGAGGTATTGATTGCCATTCAATTGTTTCCAGCAATGTTTTGTATTATTTGCAATGAAATTGTCATTTAGAGATTGCAGATGTTTGTGTAAAGATAAAAATAAAGACCTGATCAGAAGAATTTGATGTTGCAGTAAATTCCCTTGGACCTGTAATAAGTGGCTCCTTGAACTCCAAACTTTATCCATTCGTGGTGCTAACTTCAAGCTGTTAACACTGAAATCCATAAACATCTTCAGGCAGATGCACACACTATGCTATTTAAATAATGATACTTTAATAGGGATCATTAAATAAGAATACCACTCCTTAAATAGGAATACAGCTCCCTAAATAAGCATTCCAGTCCTTAAAGGGTATCTCCACTTTTTTTACCCTCTCCCACCCCCATCCGCTATAACAGTTTGTAAAAACAAAACAAAACCCAGAACTCTACTTACACAGCCTCATTCCCCATGAAACTCAAAGCAGGGGGCTGGACCGACTGAGAGGCATCCAATCACGTCGGGGGAACAAGGCTGTGTAGGTAGAGTTCGGGTTATTGTTTTTACAAACTAATAGTGGTTGGGGGTGGGTGAGGGTCCCCTACACTACAAAAAAGAGATTGACCACTAGGTCACCATGGAGCAAACAGGGATCGGGAGGGGGGGGGGAGGGCTGCACCGAGCAAGCCAGAAACCTCTCAGAGGACACCTAAGAGGCGAAAATGTTTTCCCTCCAGCCAGGCTCCTACTCTTTACTTTCTAGGACTTTGGGGGGACATTACAGGAGATCAATTAGGAGCAGAGAGGTAAAAGGATTTTTAAACACTACAAAGTGGGGCCAACAGTGGGGGAGAATTTGGGGTGGTTATGTCCTTTAAATAAGAATATCTCCCCCTAAGTAAGAATACCCCTTACACGATAGGTCCTTATATAATACCATAATATTGATACTTAAATATTGATCCTTATATTCGAATACTGCTCTTTAAATACTAATACTAATACCGCTCCTTAAATAAGGTTACCAGTCCCCCCTTAAAAAGAATACCCCTACACGATAGGTCCTTTAATAATAACACCTAAATAATGATAGGATGATAAGAATACCGTTATTTAAAGACTTCTATATATACAGACAAAGTGTCTAATCTATAGACAGCTGGCTATGGTAAAACTACAAGTCCAATAGTCCCCTGCTCTAGAAACATGGAAGTAATGTTAACAAAATTTGCCTTAGATTGGATGACAATACATGGCAGAGATACAAGCAGAAAATGCAATGGAAACTGGTAACCAATCCATCAGATGAGAAAAAATGGGGTTTGTATATTATTTAATAGTTAATAAGTAACTTTATTTAGCTATAAACAGTGAAACTCTTTTCTTTTGTAGTTTTCCTCTTTTTACAGGATCTATATAAGTGCAATTCAAATCACCAACTCCCTTGGGTTCTATATGATGTCATACCCAATAGCAATAATGTATTATTTTTAGAGAACCAGTCAGCTCCTTCCTGTGCACTAAAAGTGGGGGACCCATGGACAGATTGCGTATTGTGGGAAAACCAGACACTTCTGAAATGAATCAAGTAAATATAATTAAGTAATTCCTAAACTGTATGTGACCTGGCAGCTCCTACTCAGTTTATGTTAACAGGAAACCTAACTGTTTGCAATACATGTACAAGAATCAAATCAAGTTACATGGTTTACAGCATTACCAATATAGAGACAAATTGCTACATTGTAATAATAGACACTAGGCACATATGACCCCTCTCCCCTATGCTATTGGGCATGAAGCTCTGGAGCAGCTAGATAAAACAGCCATGTCTCCCAATGTTTTTGAACTACAATTACCAGCAATAATTATCATTCTTACTTTAACAACTAGTGTCCACCAAATGTTTTATGGCCAATGTACTCTTATAATACATGTCAATGTACCTTTATAATACATGTCAATGTACCCTTATAATACATGTCAATGTACCCTTATAATACATGTCAATGTACCCTTATAATACATGTCAATGTACCCTTATAATACATGTCAATGTACCCTTATAATACATGTCAATGTACCCTTATAATACATCTAATGTATCTTTTGGATATCTCATGCATATATCTAATAAATATCTAATTCAGGGGTTTAAAACTCTAGGTGTCTGCCTACTTCATTTAAGATGTACAAAAAGATGTTCGTGTGGGCAGCCAATCAGATATAAGACTGATCAACATCTATTTAAGGAGGGTAGAATGTGATCTTTCTTTCCCATATACACGTTAACCTATTATTGTGCAGTAATATACATTATCCTTTGCTGATCTGTTCTGTTCTAGTGTACACATAACCTTCAATGTACACCCCCAGGCTACACACCTGATACCGTGATCTAGCAATTGTCTAAAGTGTGTACAAGGCACAGTGCAAGGATTCCAGAACACATAATGCCATGTGCTATGCACAGTAATGTAAAGTATAATTGAAGTAAATTACGGTAACCAGCAGGGAAACACAATTTTGAAAAATCTCATTGTGGTGCTACTGTACCTGCACCAGAAAGGGGAAAAGCAATATAGTGATATCACTAGTTAGGGTAACCATGTGGGGTAATTATTGCAGAAGTGCAGTTCACCCACAATTTTCTATTTAGTTATATGAAGTATTGCACTTTGTCTTTGTATAAATAACAATAATAATGTAAATGGAAAGAAAATTACAAAATTATGGGATGCTAGTGTCACATGATGCAGGCAGTTTGGAATTAGTTCCCATTGAATATGGACGCTGTCACATGATGCAGGCAGTTTGGAATTAGTGCCCATTGAATATGGACGCTGTCACATGATGCAGACAGTTTGGAATTAGTTCCTATTGAATAGGACGCTGTCACATGATGCAGGCAGTGTTTGGAATTAGTTCCCATTGAATTTTGACACGTCACATGATGCAGGCAGTTTGGAATTAGCTCCCATTATTAGGACGCTGTCACATGATGCAGGCAAGTTGGAATTAGTTCCCATTGAATATGGACGCTGTCACATGATGCAGGCAGTTTGGAATTAGTGCCCATTGAATATGGACGCTGTCACGTGATGCAGGCAGTTTGGAATTAGTGCCCATTGAATATGGACGCTGTCACATGATGCAGGCAGTTTGGAATTAGTGCCCATTGAATTTTGACGCTGTCACATGATGCAGGCAGTTGGATTAGCGTCATGAATATGGACCTGTCACATGATGCAGGCAGTTTGGAATTAGCGCCATTGAATATGGACACTGTCACATGAGCAGGCAGTTTGGAATTAGTTCCCATTGAATATGGACGCGTTCACGTGATGCAGGCAGTTTGGAAATTAGTGCCCCCATTGATATGGACGCTGTCACATGATGCAGGCAGTTTGGAATTAGCGCCCATTGAATATAAACGCTGTCACGTGATGCAGGCAGTTTGGAATTAGCGCCCATTGAATATGGACGCTGTCACATGATGCAGGCTGTTTGGAATTAGCGCCCATTGAATATGGACGCTGTCACATGATGCAGGCAGTTTGGAATTAGTGCCCATTGAATTTTGACACTGTCACATGATGCAGGCAGTTTGGAATTAGCGCTCATTGAATATGGACACTGTCACATGATGCAGGCAGTTTGGAATTAGCGCCCATTGAATATGGAAGCTGTCACATGATGCAGGCAGTTTGGAATTAGTGCCCATTGATTATAGACGCTGTCACGTGATGCAGGCAGTTTGGAATTAGTTCCCATTGATTATAGACGCTGTCACATGATGCAGGCAGTTTGGAATTAGCGCCCATTGAATATACACGCTGTCACGTGATGCAGGCAGTTTGGAATTAGTGCCCATTGAATATGGACGCTGTCACATGATGCAGGCGTTCAGTTTGGAATTAGTTCCCATTGATATAGACGCTTGTCACATGATAGCAGGCAGTTTGGAATTAGTTCCCATTGAATATACACGCTGTCACGTGATGCAGGCAGTTTGGAATTAGTGCCCATTGAATTTTGACACTGTCACATGATGCAGGCAGTTTGGAATTAGTGCCCATTGAATATGGACGCTGTCACATGATGCAGGCAGTTTGGAATTAGCGCCCATTGAATATGGAACGCTGTCACATGATGCAGGCAGTTTGGAATTAGCGCCCATTGAATATGGACGCTGTCACATGATGCAGGCAGTTTGGAATTAGGCCCATTGAATATGGAAGCTGTCACATGATGCAGGCAGTTTGGAATTAGTGCCCATTGATTATGGACGCTGTCACATGATGCAGGCAGTTTGGAATTAGCGCCAATGAATATGGAAGCTGTCACATGATGAAGGCAGTTGGAATAGTTTCCCATTGAATATGGACGCTGTCACATGATGCAGGCAGTTTGGAATAGTGCCCATTGAATATGGACGTTGTCACATGATGCAGGCAGTTTGGAATTAGTGCCCATTGATATGGACGCTGTCACATGATGCAGGCAGTTTGGAATTAGTTCCCATGAAATATAGACGCGTGCACATGATAGCAGGCAGTTTGGAATTAGTGCCCATTGAATATGGACGCTGTCACATGATGCAGGCAGTTTGGAATTATGCCCATTGAATATGGACGCTGTCACATGATGCAGGCAGTTTGGAATTAGGCCATTGAATATGGAGCGTCCATGATGCAGGCAGTTGGAATTAGTCCCATTGAATATGGACGTGTCACATGGATGCAGGCAGTTTGGAATTAGTTCCCATTGAATATGGACGCTGTCACATGATGCAGGCAGTTTGGAATTAGTTCCATTGAATATGGACGCTGTCACATGATGCAGGCAGTTTGGAATTAGGTTCCCATTGAATATGGACGCTGTCACATGATGCAGGCAGTTTGGGATTATTGCCATTGAATATGGACTGTCACATGATGCAGGCAGTTTGGAATTAGTTCCATTGAATAGGAAGCTGTCACATGATGCAGGGCAGTTTGGAATTAGTGCCCATTGAATATGGACGTGTCACAATGCGGACAGTTTGGAATTACGCCCATTGAATATGGACGCTGTCACATGATGCAGGCAGTTTGAATTAGTTCCATTGAATATGGACGCTGTCACATGATGCAGGCAGTTTGGAATTAGTGCCCATTGAATAGGGACGTGTCACATGATGCAGGCAGTTTGGAATTAGTGCCATTGAATATGGACGTGTCACATGATGGAGGCAGTTTGGATATAGTGCCCATTGAATATGGACGCTGTCACATGATGCAGGCAGTTTGGAATTAGGCCCATTGAATATGGACGCTGTCACATGATGCAGGCAGTTTGGAATTAGGCCATTGAATATGGACGCTGTCACAATGATGCAGGCAGTTGGATTAGTGCCCATGAATATGGACGTGTCACATGATGCAGGCAGTTTGGAATTAGTGCCCATTGAATATGGACGCTGTCACATGAGACAGGGAGTTTGCAAGAATTGCAATCTGAAAAATCTTATCATTGCCTTTTTTTTCATTTAGATTTGTCTAACACTGAAATTCCAATGTTTTTCAGTGTTACCGTAACCTTTCCTAAACATCCCCCACAAGGCTTCAAAAGTACATTCCTCACTGGTGATATTTGTTGGTTCCAATGGAAGGTCCATGACAGTTAGAAAAAGACTCACACAATAACTGTGCCCTTTCTAAGGATTGAAAATCTCTCTGCAATCAGCGCAGGTCAATGTTTAAACAACGTTCCTTAAATGGTACAACATAGTGAGATATAAGAGAAAAACCTTTTCTTTTAAAGTCAAATGGACTAAATAGATTTTTATATATTCGATGAAGTTTTATTGAGCCTGAAAATAGATAATAAGTTGCTTGTCTGTCAAGCAAATCAAAATCCCTTGTAGCAACTTTACCTACCCCGTCCTATTAAAAGTACCCAGGGTAAGGACCTAAACCTCTAGGTTTACAATGCGTCGCCTGTTTAACTTACCCTTAATTTTCACTCGTCGGTTCAACTCCCACTTTCTGTAGCAAGACCAATGGAAAGACGTGCTCTGCATGAAGTATGCTTGTGAAGGTTCTCATTCATCCAGGTCATGGTATGTCTGTTGTATTCAATTAGATCAACTGGACATGAAATGTAGTTCTTGAAGACGTTTCGCTAGTCATCCGACTGGCTTTCTCAATTCAGAATGACTTGTACAAGAATCGTGGCAATTATGTACCCTGGAAAATCCCAATTAGATAATCACAGCCAGGTGTTAAGGGCGTGATTGATAGTGGCAAGAGTGTTATAGGAAAGCCCAGGTAAGGTCAAAAAGCATTGTACATGGCAGACAGATTGTGTCGAACGGGGGGGGTTCGACACATTGTCTGCATGTACAATGCTGTTTAACACTATCTGGGCGTTCTATAACACCTTCGCACTTAATCACGCCTTACACCTGGCGTGATATGCTAATTGGGATTTTCCAGGGTAATAATTGCCACAGATTCTTGTACAAGTCATTCTGAATTGAGAAAGCCAGTCGGAAGGCTAGCGAAACGTCTTCAAGAACTACATTTCAAGTCCAGTTGATCTAATTGAATACAACAGACACCTCTGAATGAAGTACATCTTCCTTTCTTAGCCAATGAAGACAGAGATGGACCAGACTGGTGAGCATTGCAACAATGAAGCCAAATATGACAGCTGATCAAGGGGGAACCAATAGGTGAGGGCCTAGAGGTTGAGCACCTCACCCATATGTCAAATGCAATAAGGTAAAAGAAAAAAATATATGCATATATGTTCTAAAAACTGTGCAAAACCCTTACTGATTATTACACCCTCTGCCTGAAAAACAAATGACCTTAAGTTTAGGACCACCCCCCTGGGTGCTGCTTTAACTTATCCTACAAATTAATATTTTATGTTAGTTTCCCTTTAATCTCTGTGTCTATTTCTAATGGTCTCTATTCAATGTTGTGCCAACATCAACATGTTACCATTCATTGAAACGGAAAAATTTAGTAAAACAATTGATTGGCGCCAGGCCAACTTGTGCGTTTACCAAGATCCGTGAAAGACCAATTATTTTTTACATTCCGTTTATACAGCAATTTAATGGAAGTGTCGCATTCACTGAATTGTTGGTTAGAGTATTCAATTCGTTCTTTTCAAAACGCCTGTCAAAACACACACAGACAGCCAACACACGCTCATTCATTCTCTTGTCAAACTCCTGCATTAAACCCAACTGAATCATCCATTGATAGGCAGAGATTGTTACGAAGAGGGAATACTGATATAACGTTGATTATCGGGAATACTTTGCGTAATAATTAAAGGAGAATGAATTTTTAAAATGTAAATTAAACTGATTGGAATCTATGAAACTTATGTAGCAGTTAGCTGTAACTGTCACCTGTGAAATCGACTGTAAAGGCGAGAGGATTGACTGAGCGCGTGCAACTGTATATCTGGGTCAGTGACCCACTACTACACAAAAAACAGCCAAATTAAATAGAAATACAGCTCTCTGTCCGTAAGTGATTATAAACATTATACATGGTAAATTATGCCTTCCTGTAACTGTAACTTTCTGTTGTTTGTCCACATTTCATAGTAATTAACCACAGACAATAACTGTATATACTTGAGTATAAACCGAGATTTTCAGGCTAAAAAAAGTGATGGCACCAAGTAGTGATGTCAACCAGCAGAGGATGTGGAGCATGCGGCAGAGGAAGCAGAGCAGGGGAACCGTTTGTCCAAGGAAGGAGGAGGCAACTGAACACTGTGGGCCCGCTCGGGGGGAGGTACAGTAATTCCTGCCGTGGCAATTCCACTGCAGATGTTAGGAAACTACAACCCCCAGCAACTAAAGCATGCTGGGAGTTGTAGTTTACAAACATCTGGAATGCCAAGGATTGAGGCTTTAGTTGCCTTCTAAATGGACAGAAGAATTCCCATACAGTAATAGCCAAATCCAGTATGTCTATTACTGTATGGGAATTCTACTGTCCATTTAAAGGGCAACTAAAGCCTCAAAACAATACAGAATCAGAGGAGGATTGTATCTATTATTGCCTTCTGATTCTGTATTGTTTTGAGGCTTTAGTTTACTTTAAATGGACAGTAGAATTCCATACAGTAATGACATACTGGATTGGCTTACTGTATGGTACTGTATGGAATTCTGCTGTCCATTTAAGGGCAACTAAAGCCTTTCAGTTTTACTCCTTTTTAAAGGTAAAAATAGGTACCTTGGTTTATACTTGGGTCGGTTTATACTCAGGTATATTGAGATTCCTAGGTGTACAGAGTTTAATTAAAATTCACTATAAATAAACTAAACGTTTGTATTGAAATGTTATCTTAAAGGGACACTAAACCAGATTTTGAACGTACATTAAATCTGTATCTATTATTCCCACCTCCCCGTCAATAATAAAACGCCCAGGGTTTATTGTTAGAAAACCGATTAAACAAGTATGAGAACTGATGAAAAAATAAGTATTTTTTATGAAGATGAAAATAATTTAAGGAAATTGGATTAATAACTTTCCATCTAAGGAGCCGTCTGTACAAATGTTTATTATTACGTTTATTGTTTCACCAATAAAGTTTGTTTTTTTTTTTGCAGGTAATGAAATGAGAACAAGTCACATGATCAGAAAAAGACCAGTGGAGATAAATTGTAATTTAAATATTTAATTCAATAAACTTTACTGTGAATATTTTCACCAGGATGATTGTGGGTCCAGTGATGGAAAAGAAAAGGGAACCAAACAGAATAGTCTCTAGTAGACTCTTTAAAGGGGAAGTTCAGTGCAAATACATTTGCTTTTCAGAAAAAAGAGCAGTATTTTCCCATCCCAATGACCTTAATCTGCCCATTCAGCATTTTGCTGTGTATAAATAACTGAAACCGAAATACTGACTTCCTGTTTGCAGGACCCCTAGTAGAGACCGTTATGGTCTTGCCCCTGACCCAGCACCTGGGTTGATTCAGTTGCTCAGTAGAATCTGAGCATGTTGACCCACCAACAGCCAATCAGTAGAAATTACATTGTTAGGAACATTCCAAGGAAGTGGTGCATCCTGGGAAGAAGAAGGACCGTGTTAGAACCTGAAATGGCAGCTCACTAATGTCAACAAGCAGGGAACAGCAAAGGGATGAAATCAACTGATTTCTCAAAGGGGAGAATATTGTAGAATAACTAAGAAGGCATCACACAAACTAACAATTTAACAAATATCGATCATTTCCACTGAACTGTCCCTTTAACTAAAACCAGATGGAATGTTCCGTTGAATTTCTACATAAAGAGTCACAGGTCAATACCCCAAACCGCTGTATAAAAGATAAACTGTCCGTATATAAAAGACCTTGTGATTTTTTTAAATGAAATGTAATTAGTAAAATCTGACCTGGTGCATTAATTATTCACATCGACAATGACGGAAAAAACATTTTTTTAATTAAAAAGCTGCAAATTGCATGACATTTAGCAAGTTAAAGGTGAGGAACAAGAACCAGTTTTTTTATAAACAGATAAATCGTTTTTCCACACGGTAACTGCCGAGTGCGAATGTCCCTTGAATTAATAAGGGTTGAAAGGAAATTTCTAGTTAAAATATATTTTACCATAAAGATAATGGAGCCACTGGGGTATTGTACATTAGTGAGACTGCCCAAGACAGACATGATAGTTATTGGTTCTCTTTACATCAGGGTCATGGCGAATTCTGATTGGCTACGGAAGTGATTTTTTCAGCAAATCCAGTAATTGACGTATTGTTACTGTTTTTAGATCTAAATCATTAGAAAAAATCTTAAAATCCACTACAGAATCTTCCGCTGTTTATAGAGTGGAGCAGAATTAAACATTGTCCTGTATGTGACTTAGACATGACTGCCCTTTTACAGGCCTGTTAATAAGGGGAGATTCATACTGATTTCAAGGCCACGAGTACAAGGCCATAATATCACTGTGTTGGCTAATCAAACAGGAATTTTTCAGTTCTCGGTGAGGTTACTTTATGGTATAGGAACAAACATAGTGGTATTTAGTGGGTTAACATGCTACACACAGCAATGAGCCACAGTGGTGTCATGTATATGGATATTCCCTTATCTGCAAGACAATTGGCTGAAAAGCCAACCAATCATTTTATTATTTTTATTTTAGTTCCACCAGTCAGATGGAGTGTACGTCTCAAACCAAGAACCAAATATTACACCTCGAGAAATTTTGGAGAAAATTGGTGTCAAAATCTATTAAAGTTGGAGTTGACATTTTGTAATTTGCATGATTAATTAGAAAGGGTAATAACATTATTAAGTGTACATATTGCACAAGAGGCTGGGAAATGGAAAGGGGAGCAAAGGCCCCAAAGACCAAATTAGAAAATCGTCATCAACAGCAACATGGTAGCTCCCACTTATGTACATAATTATACAAGTATCTATATTGATTGAGAGAGAGGAAATGTTGGCTGGTGGATACGGTAAACAGACCGGCAAGCTGGCTATTGAAATTCACACACAAGAATGAGCACATACGCTGTCCAACAATTTTATATCTAGTGAGTTGTTGCCCTGATGACAGAAGTCGTAATGCAGGGAATTATGGGATTCTAAAAGGTTGCACAGTTTTGTGAAAATGATAAAATTTGGTCAATTGCACCATTTTTGTGAAACCCAAAGATTCGCTGCGAAACCATATACATCCCCAAACGAAACACGGCCATACAAAGTGCAGCATTTCTTAATAATCTGGCTGAATACATTAGAACCTGCCTGGTTACTGTGTCGTTACACTAAAAATACTTGATAAATTATTTAAAAACGATTATTAACATCCATCTGTCTGAATGTAAGAGGCATTTATACCCAGGCAGTCTCATAAGGATTTACAGTGACAGACAATATTAAATCACAAAATATTATACATTTCACACATAGAATCCTTATTAATTTCTTTAAAAATTCAACACATTTTCCCTTCATATTTTTAATAAATCCAATTACCCGGTACAGTGCTTACAGATCTGTCATGTATATTATATTATAAAACTCCCTGCTCTCTGTATAATGTATATACGCACTGCAATCTCAGAGCACAATACAGGAATAACGTCACATAGAACGCAGGCTTTATAACCGCTCACAACATAATGACTTTATTCAGTAAATAAAGAGGCTGTAATATTGAAGGCTCATTTGAAAATGTCAGTGACCTTTCTAATAGCTAGAGGCTTAACACTCCGAGACTAAGGCCCTATGGTAAGAAAAAGGATGAAAAATACAGAGAAACGCAACTGCAAGCAATTACCAAAGACCAAATTATACAGAGAGGAGCAGGGGGCATGTTTGTTTTCTTTGAAATGATATAGAATTCGTATATTTTTCTATATACAGTAATATCATTTCCTGGACTGTACCGTTGGTAATTTCACATTCACCCGGAACTAATCACGTTTATAAGCATTACTATTATTTATTTTTTTACAGCAACTATGACTAGGCCAGAATTCTATAAAAATACACAATAATATCAACTAAATGCCCGAGAGAAAAAAGGATATTCGAAACGTAAAGTCTATGTATACTGAAAAAATGACTTTGTGTCATCCTTATCTATAATTAAATACATGTAAGTAGCACTTACTCTGAGGTGTGTGTTGCTGCATGACTTTAATACAGTACTTGTTTTGCTCAGGCTCTGACCACTGACCTGACTATTTTCCAACATACCAACTGTCAATACTGCATACAGTATACAGCACACCAACTGTCAAACCATTCCAGCAAACTGCTTACAGAGATGCTAAAACGTAAGAAGGTTCAGATTGGATATCTAAAGAAATAGGGGGCAGATCAACAAAAAACGGTACAGTGATAGTTGAGATGAATTATAGTTTACACTAATGGGCCATTTAAAAAAACTAATTTGCCAGTGTACATACCCTTTAAACTCTCAACTGTTTAACACTATTACATGTAAACATTTCATTTAAAAATGAAAAAATAAAATAAAATAATAATAATGAAATATTCATTCATTTAAAAAACAAAATTACTTTTAAACAATTTTTAAAGTTCTTAAAAGTTTTTAAAGTTAAATAGGGAATCTGCCATTTATCTCTGGTTAACACTGGTGAGAACACAAGATACCAGGAGAGAGCCAGAGAAGTTGAACACAGCCACTAGTATACATTTCTAGATTCTATATTTGAAGTTCTTATTATATACCTTAAAGGATAAACCACCGTCCAGTGCTTTGTATTAATCCTCTTGAAAAGGAATTTAGAGGTTAGAACAACAGCGAGGAATTGAGAAAGTCACGTTAGGCAATAAGAAAATAAACAATACAAACAAACTGAACAAACAGGGGTCTGCAAGGTGCATCTTACCCAGTGGATCTGGGTCACAGCTGTCTGGTTCCTTGGCGTATTCTCTTCCCTTTGGTTCTAGAAAGCAACCCGCCTCTTCTACATACCGGAAACATCTGATCTGTGGCTTTTTATTACCGACATAAGGGAAGAGACATGATATTGAAAAACAAGTTAAGATCAGAAGAAGGAATATTCTAGATAAGCTTTGAGATCCAAGAGCTCTCTAGATATAGGGAATAATTACACATAAGTTGTCCCCAAGCCAGGTTTAACACACTGTGACCAACTTTAAAATAGGACAGACAGAATCTGTAAGATGTTTTCAGATCAGGCTACACACAGCCCCTATATAAAGTACAGGGAGAACGTTCAGGACTGACACATTTCCTTCGACCACATCTGACTCCCTATATTTTAGCACAGGGGGTCGACCACAGCCAAAGGAAAATTGGAGAATGTTCGTGAGCCTCTGGAACACCCGTTACTGTGCTGCAGACTTTAATGATAATGGGGGAATTCCATTGGATGTGACAGAATGGCCCCTTTACCGTTAAACTGTGTAGCCAGCTTTAAGGGTCGATATAATATTTCAAATTAGAGCCCTTTACGAAGGAATTACTGCATTACGGGTGAAGTGGGCTCCATTGTAGGGATTTTAAGCCCCAATTAAAAAAGTTTTTTTTACACTTACACTAATCCATATTAGGGCAATATTTATAAATAAATGATCATAATGACTATTGTAAAATTTACGATTGCAGATTTATAATAGTAATTGTACGATGGCCTGTATAATACAATTGTGGTAGTCTACATCGATATGTTATTGTATGGCTGACCGACTGTGAATGTACCGAAACTGAAAACTTTGGGACTACGCTTGTTGGATCTGAGAGCAGGAAAATCATCAATGTGGCCGAGTTAGATTCCCCCCAACGGACCCGGCAATGGATCGCGCACAAGTTAAATTTCTGAAGCTTTTCTCCTGGCTCCTGTTACATTAATTGAAGAACAGGAGGTAAGACATAGCTCCTTTACCTCAGATTCTTCAATTAATAGTTCACAGTTCTCAGTGAACTATTCCTTTAAAGGGCATGTCCACCCTTTATAAAAACTTTCCATATATTATAGTCCATGCTCCCCCAGCCCCAAACGCTATAATCATATTCTCAGAAAGTCCCCCGATATTACTTACCTTACCTCTTTCCTTCGCCGCACTGCCCCGGCCCTCTGCTTGCAAGGAAACTGCAAGCAGGGGGCTGGACCGGCAGCTGCGTCTGTGATTGGCTGAGAGGCAGCCAATCACGTACGCGGCTGCCGGCTGCTCAGAACGGCGAAGGAGAGAGGGAAGGTAAGTAACTATCGGGGCACTTCTGAGAATATGATTATAGCGGTTGGGGCTGGGGAAGCATGGACTATAATATATGGAAAGGGTTTTACACTAGGGGGAGGGATACCAAAACGTGGTAGAGGGAGGGGAGAAGGCTGCATCACTGCGCATGCCAAACTTCTCCCCGGAGGAGAGACAGGAGGCAGAGTCCTATATGGACTCTGCTATCCTCCTGGTGGCCACTTTGGGGGGGATTACAGGAGAACCATATGGAGCTGGGATGTGAGGTAAGGATTTTATTACATTACATGGTGGGGCCATTAGTGGGGGATTATAGTTTTGGGGGTGCTTGCCTTTAAAGCACTTTTCCTGAAGCTGCTCAGGTTACATAGTAACATAGCGTTGGAGGTTGTTTAAAGACATACATGACCATTAAGTCCAAGCTTTTTAGCCTACCCCTGAGCCCAACCTAACTTTGATCCAGAGGAAGGAAAAACAGGGAGAAAAAAAAATCCAAATGGCAATCAGAAAGGAACCCTGGTTCAACAAGGGCTAACAGGGGGGTATATGGAGGTGCATTCGGCAGCTGCAGTGCTCTTTTAAATCGGTAAGTGCAACTTTAACTTTATAGCTGGCATTAAACACTTGCAGGTGAGCTCTAGCAGTTTCTGTCTGGCATTGGCTACTGCTAAGTCTGTTATCTACCAGAACCCCCAAATATTTTTCCATTACAGATTCACTTAAAGGGCATGTCCACCCCCAAAACTATAACCCCCCCACACTGGCCCCATCATTTAGTGTAATAAAATCCTTACCTTACATCCCAGCTCCATATGTTCTCCTGTAATGTCCCCCTAAGTCCCAAAAACTGCCCACCAGGAGGTAGCAGACTCTGCCTCCTACCTGGCCTCCGGGAGAAGTTTGTCATGTGCACTGCAGCCCTCTTCCCCCTCCCCCTCCCTCTCCCTCCCAATTAGATTCCCTCCCCCTAGTGTAAATCCCTTATAATGTTACTCCCCCTGTCCCCCCAGCCCCAACCGCTCTATTTATTTAATCAGAAAATGCCCCAAACTTTACTTACCTCCCCTCTTTCCTCCGCCGAAATGAACTCCCGGCAGCCACGTCCGTGATTGGCTGCCGCTCAGCCAATCACAACCGACTGCCGGTCCCGCCCGTCTGCTTGCATTTTCTCGCAAGCAGAGCCGCAGCGCGGCGGAGGAAAGAGGGAGGTAAGTAAGTTTGGGCATTTTCTGATTAAATAAATAGACGGTTGGGGCTGGGGGGACAGGGGGTACATATAAAAAATTATTTTTAAGGGTGGACATACCCTTTAACACAGAGTTATTTATGGTGTAGGGGGCACAGGGATTATTAAATCCCAAATGCATCACCTCACATTTATCAACATTGAATCCCACTGCCTCTGCTGCCCCTTTTGATAGTCTATCTAGGTCTGCTTGCAGCTTGATGTTACCTAAGCTCGGCATAGCTGGTTGTCCCATTATCGTATACAATGGTGCATTAACACTCTGCTACCTGCCAACCCAGAAGTCACAGGGGCAGTTATAAATATCAGTCTATACATTAATGCCTCTTTCATTGCCGGGTGAAGTCATTCACGGCTGTTTGATTATATGTTTTATTTATCACCAAGTCTTGTCTCTGCATATTTTAGGCTGGTCAGTGCTGATAATTACGGAACAGAAAGTTCTGACTTTCCTACATGTCAGCGTTTCCAGTTTACATTTTACTGAACGTGATTATTCGAACAATGATTCACTTGGTAATTCTCACTGGTCTCAACAGAAAACAGGAATATCATTTATATTTAGAATGAAAACCACGATTCTCCAAGGGCCTCTCAGTTACAATGTCCTGTTATTCTTGTGTGTTTACGGCTCAAATTATTCACCAATCAAAATGACCAAACTTGCTAAAGGAACTAAAAGGAACCTGGGAAATGGTCTGGGGAACATGTACATATCACCACAACTTGTTTAAACAGCACCGAGAAAAATTATCGGCAACCTGGCCAAACACACTGGCGATGCTATATGCCAATCACGGCTCTCGGTCAGTGGCCTGCGCAATACAGGTTACAGTGGTGCGCACACAAAAATCTTTTGGAAAATAAGTGCTGCGGTATGTAGTGCACACAATTTAATTTTGTATGCAACAGAAAATTTATATCTGCGCACACATACAATTTCCAATTGAGGGAACATTGCTCTGTCATTTCGGCGCTTTATACCAGCTGGTGTTTCTGGATCTCTGCGTGGATTTCTGCATTGCTTGCAGCGGCTGTGTGGCTTACCTTGTGCGTTGCCACACTGCCACAATATAAACGTTATAAACGTTAAGCGTGACTTAAACTCCAGACAGGAGCGGTGAGCCTCTATAGCATTGCCCTGTATCTTTCCTCACAATCGGCACTTGTCAGGCTTCCGCATTTTGGTTTAACCCTACATAAATTTTAGGTCTCGAATGCCTCATTTGAGTGTCAGCGAACGCTACATTCGATGGTTATCGCCGTATTCGAGGGTTACCGAATGCCGCATTTGAGTGTCAGCGAACGCTACATTCGATGGTTATCGCCGTATTCGAGGGTTACCGAATGGCGCATTGTAGTGTCAGGGACTACTACATTCGAGTGTTATCATCATCATCATCATCATTATTGGAAATATGTCCGCGAGTTCGGAAAACCCGAAAGTTCGTACTTCGGAGAGTTCTAAATAGTTTGAGTTCGTACAAAATCATAAAGTTTGTCTCGAACTCGGGTTCACGTTCTAGTCCATCCCTATTCACCAACGACAATCTGCAGGTTCTGAACGTTTCAGTTTTCCCCTCTGTATTTGTTCTTGAGATTAGTGATGAGTCCCGGCTTTAAACCAAACCTGGTTTTGACAAAGAACTGCAGGATTCAAAGATTTGTGGAACTTTAAAGGGAAGGAACATGTCAAAAATCTCAAAGTTAAAAACCAGTATTAAAAAGTTAGAAATTTATAATTAAAAGTCTAAAATTAGTGTCGAAATCTGAAATTCTGTGTTAAAATTCGATTTTGAAAATGAAAAAAAAAATGATTTTCAGCTCCAGTGAACTCAACTTAAAGGGGAACTATGGTCTCCATACATGTGTTCTCCAAGAGTTCTTTTATGCCTTTCAACAAGCCTAGGATGTCTCTAGCTGGTGTCAAAGCAGGGGCATACCTGCAGGGGCCCAGGGCCCTCCGTGAGATTTGCGGTCCTTGACCCCTTCCTCCCAACAAGCAGTCCTCCACGATCAGCTGTTTAAAAGACCGGACTCGAACTTCCGGTTCAGTTCCAGAAGTTCAGGTCTGGTCTTTTAAACAGCTGATCATGCTTATGTTTCATTCATACGTGCGATCAGCTGTTCAAAAGAGCTGATCGCGGAAGAGACCCTGGGCTTGTGGCGGGCCCTACTACCTTCCGCCCCCCCCTCGCAGTTGCGGGGGTGTCAGTTACGTCACTGTGTCAAAGTTTCACTTCCTACTCTGCACTGTCTCTGTGTCTCTGTGATGAACATATGTTCTAAGTTTTTTCACACCCAAAGGCTCACGTGTGATCATGGGGGCCGACCTGTGACATCCTGTTTCGTCCGACAATCGTGCTGTGTATGGGGTCAGCCCCTGTGATCGCACGTGTGTATGAGCCTTGAGGGAGAGACACATTTTCCTTTTCAGGCTTGTGGCTAGCTTAAAAAATAATAATGAAGATCGGGGGTGAGGCTTTTGATGTAGCTCATGCAGACATCCCACCGTGCCGAATCTGGCTTCCAGGCAGGGTGGGGAGAAGGGGGCAGGGTGGACTGATGGGGAATGGGGAGGCGTTAGGGGCAGGCCGGGTCACAGAAGAGGCGTGGCAAGTAAAAGTAGGTGTTCTGGAGGCGGAGATGCCAGGTAAGTTCGGGTCACAGGAGTTTTGGGTGATCTCGCAGGAGTGCGGGAGACCACCCCAAAATCCGTTAGACTCCCGGGAGGGGTGGGATTTCTGCTCATGGTGCTTTGTTCCAGCAGTAGGATACAAGGGGGCATGCAAGCCAATGTCACAACGTTCTGCAAGCATCAGCCTTATTACTGCTGGAAGCCTGGAAAGATTGCAGCTAGAAGATGAGCAGTCATTATCAATGTGGGATTGTAATAGAGGTCACTTGTATGGAGACCATTCCCCTATAACACATACAGATAGGCATTAAAGCTGAGGCCACACTATAGCGCATACGAGCGATCTGGAAACGCACAAGCAAGCGTTTATGGTGAGCTGCGATTGCGTAATATTGTGCAATTGGAGCACAAACATTCAATTACACAGTGCACAGCAGCACACCTAGTATTACAGGTATCCCACCCCTCCCGGCAGTTGAGGGGTCTCCGGGGTTCTGGGGCAGTCTCCCCCACTCCGGCGAGACCACCCCAAACTTGAGCAACTGGATCCACCCCGCCGGATCGCCCCTTGTTTGGCTGCCACGCCCCCGGAAACAACATTTGTCTGGTACTGTGGTATATCTGGTATTATTTACTACATTATTCCAATACTGCATTTCCCCTGATTAACTAAATGGGTTTCTTAAAGGGATATGATGATGTCAGTCTGTGTGTGACATGCTGGATTCTCAGAACAGCTGACGACAGTCCAGGTGCAAACCTCATTCAACATAACCGACGCTGTCCCCAGTGTGTCAGTACAAAGTCGCAGCGTTACCCTTGTACCTGGAGACGGGCCAAGTGGGTTATTTAAAGGGCTCTGCCAGGAGCAGACACCTGGTGACCTTACTGGTTCTCTATATTGCTGGAGATGACAGTGTACCATAACCAAAGGCAAAGAGGATTTTCCAGTAACAAATAGTTTCACCCCATTCATAAACAATTTTTCATAATCAGAGGGGCAAATGTTTGCAGCACCCAATCAGATGTTAGCTTTTTACTGGGTCATTGAAGTTAGATTATATCTGATTGGTTGCGGAAGATTAATAGCTCAGGCAAAATTTATTGCATCTGCCCCTTATTAAAGTCCATAATAAAGGCCAAATATTTTATTTCCCCTGTGACTGTGTTTGTATATATTACTGACCAATGTGGCCCACAAAGAGTTAGTTATAACAATGATCTAAGTTATTATCAAATATGAACAGAAAACACAGGGTTAACCCATCTGCCCTTTATCTTGGGGTGAGTACACCCTCAGGTGGTGAAAAGGGGTTAAATGCACCCAATTTCCAAAATCTGAACAGCAATTCCAGCTATTTATAAATGTCTCATTCCATAGTGTTATCATTGTGACGTTATATCTTGGTCACCATTATGGGAGGTAATTATACCGTATATAAGTATAAACAAAACACTGATTTTATAATAATCCCTAACTTATCGACAAAAACAGCAAAACTAAATTAAAGGGCATGTCCACCCCAAAAACTATCCTTTACCATAAGTAGTAAACCTCCCCCCTTCCTACCTCCATCCCTAACCCGAGATGTTCCACAAGGTTCTTGTGTGATCTCCTGGTTTCCATTAAGGGCAGTAAAAGCTCAGAGAGCTTTGGTGCATGTTCTCCTGAGCTGAGCAGACAGATCTCTGAAAATGATGTCATCCTACAAGGCCATAACTTCGGCTCTTCCTGGAAACTCTGGGATTTTCCAGGCAAATACCGAAAGGGACCCGAATACCTTGGGTTAAGTGTTGATCTGGGGTCTGTAGGGTTGGGGGGGGGTTACTGTTCACTGGGGGGTGGATTTGGCCTTTAACTGCTAATTTTGTGACTTTTTTGAATATTTGGAGACATTCGAGTTAGATTTTGTCATTTCTTTCTCCCATTTTCTTAATTCATAGCTCATTGTCCCCAGACGATCCACCAAATCCTGCTAGGCTAGAAGAACTTGTATACATTGTTTTAGAGTTTTTTCTGTAGGATGGGAAAAAACTTTTTTCAGACCAACACTGTTAATATATAAATGTAGAAACTTTATTATACAAATCTGTACAAAACAAACATCAGGGGGTCCATTCTATCAGCGCCAGCAGATCTACGCTGTCCACCTTGAGTTCTGTATCTCAACAGGTTCTGTGTAGGTCTCGTAATGTAAATGGTGTTTTCCAGGCAATGGATAGGTGTTGGTAGAAGTGAAGGAGACATTTACCTTATACCTTGCAAGAAAGACTTTTCCAGTTCAGTGGTTTATTTAAAATTCAACTTTCTTTGGAGAAGACATAGAGGGAACATCGAGGGTTGTCAGAGCTAAAAGGTGTCGCAGACGTCTCTGAAAGGAAAGAAGAGGAGAAGTTGTAAAAGGAAAGAAAACGTGTAAGAGAACCAAAAAAGAGGTACGGGTACCCAATGGTATAAGAGCAATGCTCTTGTTTACTGTTGACTCCCAACCACTTGTGCTCTCTCAAATGACAGTCTATGAATTGCACCTGCCAGTCGGGTTATCCCAGAAACTTTACCCACCTCCTACTCCCTATTTGTTCTTGTAGGTTAATGCATCAAATAAATGCAACACAGTAATCTAATCCAACATGAGATACAGTTCACTGCACTCTTATCCAACCTTGTGGGTGCAGACTCCTTCGGTATTCCACCCTCAACGGAATATACACTTCCAAACCATTTACAAATGGGGGTGCCTGAGGAAGGGGGTACTTTCCCCCAGAAACGTTGTGCATCTTGATGTATGGTCACTAAATAAAGAAATTGTACTTGTACTGGAATGCAACACAGTAATCTACCATGAAAAATGCCAACGTGTCTGTAGGGAGGCAATGGAACTTTCTTTATACTTTCATTAGCTTTGAGTCCTGTAGTTAGAAGAATAGAGAGAGAGAGACTAAGGGAATCCATTACAACTAGCCAATGCCAACCACTGGTACCAAGGAAAATAGACATCACTATTTATAAGGACATGGGACTATCAGGATTATGTTGGATCAGTTCTCACGTCCCCGTCCCCTTGTACCTTGTCTGTATCTTACTAATTACTTTCACTAATTACGTCCAATTTACAGTTCCCTAGTGTTTACTTTGTTTTTATTGCTTTACTGCTTATAGTTCACCCTATCTGCTAATCCTTGTTTTACATTCCAAACATAATAGGATTTCCAAAAAAAGGTTGTAACGCTATAAACTTTAATGATGTGCTGTACCCTGTGTTATTTAGTACTAGGGATGTAATGTGGGTTTGAATAGAACCCAGTTTTGAATCGAATCTGATGGTTTCGAAGTCCCGGCGAAACTTTCAGAACTCACGAATTTCACGGAACCTGGATTTCTTACATTTTAGATTTTTAATCGAAAGTAGACAATTATCGAAAATCGAAAGTAGTTTTCAAAAATAGATATTTTCGAAAATCCAAAGCAGACAATTTTCGAAGATCGAAACTCAAACTTTCGAACTTTCCGAAAATTTAGAAAATTCGAAAACAGGACAAAACTCAACAGTTTCGAACATCTCTATTTAATACTGCTTGACCTGAGGAACAGAGAAATGTACCGTATATATTAGAGTATAAACCGAGGTTTTCAGGCTTAAAAAATAGCCTGAAAACCGAACCGCACTTTATACTCGGGTCAATCGTTTACCTGCTCTGGCGGCCGCTCGTACCGCATCTTCTGCCAGCTGACGTCACTACTCAGCTCCTGTCTCACTTCCCAGTGCAGAGTAGTGATGTCATGCGGCAGAGCATTACTGATTACTGAGAAGGTAGGAGAAGGCAATTCAACACTAGTTTTCAAACATCTGGAGTGCCAAGGAATGGAATTTACTGTACAGAATTACTGTCCATTTAAAGAGCAACTAATGCCTCAAACAATACAGAATCAGGAGGATGGTATCTATTGTTAAATATTGCCTTCTGATTCTGTATTGTTTTGAGGCTTTAGTTGCCCTTTAAATAGACAGCAGAATTCCTATACAGTAATAGACATACTGGATTTGACTATTACTCTATGGGAATTCTGCTGTCCATTTAAAGGGCAACTAAAGCCTCAAAACAATACAGAATCAGAATGCAGTAGTGGTCATAATTTCAACCCTCGGCTTATACTCGAGTCAATCAGTTTTACTTTTAAGGTAAAAATAGATACCTCGGTTTCTACTCGGGTCAGTTTCTACTCGAGCAAATACGGTATCTCTTGTCTGTAAACAACTGTTAGGGGTAGGCCACACTGCCACGTTTTTTTCGCGTTCGCGCATGCAATTTTTTTTTAATACAGCAATCGTGACAACGCATGCGATCACCATTTTAAAGCGCAATCTCATGCGATTTCGTTTCTCTAACGAAAAAAAACACATGCACAAACACAGCGTAATCGCACATGCAATCGCGATTCCGGCGAAGTTTGGCCGTGCCATAAGTCCATAATAAAAAGGTATCAAAGAAGTCTCTGTTCCTTATTCGCAAGCAAAGTAGAGAGCAGCTGGGAAAAGAATGAGCCACAGGTCAGAGAAATATGGTAAGAAATAGACTCACCCTGTGGTTGTGCCAGGATATTGCGCTCACTAACCCCACCACCAATAGAATGATCAGCAGGAAGACGATGTACGTTGGCCAAGATGAAAATACATGGAGGCTGGAGGTCTGAGGAGCTGAGAGAGAAAGAGAAAAGTGTTAATTAATTTTTCCTAAATGCATCTGCAATATTAGCACAATATCCCTCCATATACCAAAATACTGATCTTTAAATAACAATACTGCTCCTTAAATAAGTATACTGCTCCTTAAAGGTCAATGTACCAAAAAAAAATGACTTTGCCTCATCTTAATCTAAAAATAAATACATGGAAGTAGCCCTTACATTGAGGTAGGTGTGTGTAGATGCCTTCAATCCAGTACACATTTTGCTCAGCCTAAGTATCCCCCTCCCAGCCTTAACCGACTCCTCCTTCCATCTGACATGACTTTTTGTCAAGTCAACCATGCTCAGTAATCACTTTGCATCAGCACTCGGAGGGAGAATTTTCCACCATGCAATACTCACATACCAACTCTGACCAGTTACAGCAAAACTGCACACAGAAGAAGAGTTGTCATCATAATTCATTTCGGATATAAATAAATACCTTTTATTAGCTAACTAAAATGATTGGAAATGAACCATTGCAGGGCATGGGGGCATAAGATAACATCTGTGTAATGTCAGAAACTCTTTGTTCTAGTATGTATAAAATAGTGTGTATTCCAAGATTCAGTATGGTGTCATACCTGAGGAAGAAGGAATGCTTCGAAAGCTTGCATTTTCAATCATTTTAGTTAGCCAATAAAAGGTATTATTTTATATAAAAAATGTCTCTACTTTCAACAATGGCTAACATGGTACAATTCTCTACTACTATCATAATTCATGCTAAGATTGAAAATAAAAAATGGTTGTGTAGCGCTCCTCCCTGATGATTACAGTATAAAGTGTATCCTTAGAATAAAAGGGTGCCAACAGGAAATATATAATCAAAACTCAATTTCCCATCCCAATGTTAATAAGTCCCAATGACCTATGATAATAAGCATTGGTTCGAAATAAGTCGGAACCTTTGGATATTGACATTTGATTGTCGTCACATGTTTCTCATGCATAGCTATATATGTCATATTTGTGAGGGGGGTGTTCCTAGCGGAATTTGTAATTATTATTGTTGATATATATAGAGAGGATTTTCGGAACAAATAAAGGTGAATTGAAATTGTCTTTGGACCTTGTCGGACTTGTGTTATTTTATTAGTGGTTGTGCCACTGTGTACAGGGCCTGTTTTTTCCGTGTCATCCCCTTTCTTATAGGGGATGATAGGAAAATGGGAAATTGAGTTTTGATGCTAAGATTTAATGCCAAGTCCACCTTTAAATAAGTGATTTACTGCATTCCGCTGCAATGGACACCCCCTTTACTCCCAATTAGAGATGTCCGAACTTTGCAAAATCTGGTCCGCTCGAGGAGCGGACCCATTAAAATGAAAAATTCTTCGAAAATACGAGAAATTTTCGTAATTTCGAAAATTTTCGAAAATACGCATTTTCACGCATTTTCGAAAATACTTGAAATCCACGTAATTTCGAAATTTTTCGAAAATACATATTCTCATGCATTTTTGAAAATACGTGAAGTCCTCGTAATTTCAAAATGTTTCGAAAATACGTGTTTCCGTGAATTTTCGAAAATATGAGAAATCCACGTAATTTCGAACATTTTCGAAAACGCGGTTCGGAAAAGTTCGGAAGGCGGAAATCCGGAAAATCCGTGATATCCGCCGTTCGCGAATGAGGGAGATTCGCAAACCGGGCCATCACTACTCCCAATCACAATAAATAAGAAACAAATGGTGCCCTAAAATGTTGGATCCTCACCCCTGGGAATTTAATCAGACTAGGGGAATTATTTAAAATATTTGACTTTTGTCTTGTCTTTCTTCCCTGGACCAGTAAGCCACTACATGCGGTGCCTATGGGAGGGCACACTATTGGAAGGGTTGGTTAAATTTCCAGAAGAGAGGACCTAGCATTTTAGGTACCCACCCTGGGTACAGCAGATAGCAGGAGGGTTAAAGGGCATCTTTAGAGGGAAAATGAACTTTTTTTCCTTTCTTTCCATGTGTTCTATAATTCCCCACAACCCCCAGAGTGTCTGCACTTTTTTCAGATTCCCTCTCTGTCCTGAGATACACCAGTTAGAAGAATACGTGTTGCATTCCTCTACTCCTACTTGGACTGTCAATCAAATCCCTGTGACGTGATCCCCCCCTCCCTGCTCTGTAATAAACAGAGATAACAGATTAGCAGGGGGAGAGGTAGCTTTGATGGTAGATATAAGGCTGCACTTGACCCCCCTTCTTAATAGCTTTCACTGATTGATGATGGGTCACAAGTGAGAGATCGTAAACTGTACTGATCTCCTTCTTCTTCCGTGTCTCCAGGACAGCTTGCTTTCTATTGGCCACTGTGCGTGGGTGTGTTTTTCAGGATGTTGAACTTTTAACTCCTACTGCACATGATAAGCTTGACGGTTAGCCGGAGTTGAGACATGGAGGAGGTAACAGAGGAGAGGGGGAAGGGTGGAGTGCTGCACAGAGATCTGACACCATGGTTAAACAGAGTCACTGACAAAGATAGGATTAAAGTGTAATGAATGGTTAAATTAAAGGCATCTATAGTGAAAAAACATTTTAAAAAGGAATTTTCACAGTGTAGTTGTGCTTTAAAATGGGTGATGCCAAACCCACAGCAGGTGGTGCAAGGCAAGGGTAGGGCTTGTGTTCCAGGGGCAGGGCTTGGGTGGATCAGGGTGAGACTACATCCACAATACGGTTACTGCATGGGGGGCACTAGTGCGGCTTTAAATATTCCACTCTGTGTTCCATAGCATCCATCAATGCAAATGTGTTGGAAAATTAGGATGTGACAGTATATGTATGTATGTACAAACATATGTATATGTATGTATGTATATGTTGTATGTAGTTACCATGTACATAGAGCACATATTGCGCTTGTCCCAGAAGTCTTTGCTTCCCATACACGAACAGTTCCAGACTCCGGCGTCCTCTGTTTGAACGTGGGTAAATTTAATGCTGCTCCCTTATACGCCTGTCTATGAGACAAGGTGGGTCCAGACCACACATACTGTTCTCACCATCCGATCCCGGGATGTTGACAGTAATTGAAGAGCAGAGCCCCTTTAACAAACGCTGGTCCTGCCGGGGACACTGAGGGAAACAGCGACATGTAATAATAATTAACATGTAAAAACATATTATTATGAATAATAACAAAAAGTATTGGAGCGGCAATAATGTGTACTATGTGACTGCACCAGGCGAACCACAACGCCGTCCGTCTACTACTACTGAGCACGCTCACAAATGTCTGTTTATCTGATTAGGAGAACCTCAACTTTTCAAAATATTTGACCTTTTTTTATATTTTTTATCTTCTAATCGTCCCACAGGGAAAAAAAAAACTTTACCCTATTAACTTTTTAATCATTGTCTTAATAAGTAACTTACAGGGAGATTCAATAAAAGTTCTTATCATTAAAAATCAGATGTTAGCTTTCAAATGTGAAATAATAGAATAAATCCTGAAGTGATGTTTTTGGCTGTTCTTGTACACCCCCTGTGCCAATCAAAGAAGAACTGTAAATCCTCTTGTACAGGGGTGTCCCTAGGGGTTTTGACAACTGAAACAACTTTAAATGCCGCCTAACGGCAGGCTAATACTGGAGAACTGGAGGGCTGAAACTGATTGGTGGAAGGAGGGCTGACTTAGCACTGATGGTGGACTGGTGCTAAAATGCCATATTGCAGCAAGGAGGATTTTTGTTTAACTGGCTCCTTTTCGGTGTTTTGCAGGGGCGCCCCCATAGCTAATGTTTCACTTTGCTTCATGGTAGGGGCACCCCTGCTCTTGTATAATATATAACGTTGCATGGGCCCACGACCAGTTACAAGTGCTCCTTTAATGGTATCTATAAGTAGTAGGAGAGCCTAGAGACCATCTAAAACGTGATTCAAATCAAGATGAAAAATCTGAAGGAGGGAAAGTTTCTAAATCAAGTTGTGAGACTGGGTTAATTCCCCCAGTGTGTCATCCAGTAAGTAGAGTTGTGAGACTGGGTTAATTCCCCCAGTGTGTCATCCAGTAAGTAGCTCACTCTCTAATACCTACAGGGCTGATAGGTTGATCAGAGTTTCCACTAGGACTTATATTGATATTTCCTGTCGGCCCGTAAATAATTAACGGATGACGTGATGCAAATAACTGTAAAATCAAAGGCGAAATGCATTTCCGCCTCACCAAGAGCGAATTTATAAAATTGCTGATGTCATGCTTTTGCAGGGGGCTGCCAATGAGGTCTCCCTCTTTCTTCAGGATTAGACTGCCCTACACATACACACACTTACATCCACATAAGGTCTGTACAGATGACTCAATTTTAACCCTATTTCACAGACTAGGAAACCGGTTACATTTCTAACCGATCTACCAAGATATCGCAATGGCCGGTTAATCAGGTAGAGATATCGTCATTAAAGGAACATGTGCATTAGCAAATATTCTGTCTATCACACTTTGTACTGTTCTGCAAGGCACTGACCCACGTGTGATATAGGTGCTACCGACATTCGCTCTTTTTAAAGGGCAACTGTGGTCTACAAACAAGTCAAGTTTAAATAAAGTTTTCCTTTAAAATGAGGCCTGGATCACTTCTCTGTACTCTGCAGCCTGTGAGAAATTATATTGGGGAAAAATTAAAATTTCCTGATTATAGTAGTTTGGGCAGAGCAGACTCACTTAACAGGTATCTCCACTGGTAAAATAATTTTTTGCCGTTTTATTGAAGAACAGGAGGTAAAGGAGCTGTGCCTTACCTCCCGTTCTTCAACAGAAGGTACGCATGCGCATAGAGTACAGAGTCCTTCAGGACCTGTCAGAGGACGCGGCGGGGGAGTGAAAGATCGAGTAAGTACCGAATTTCTCTCCCGGCTTCTGTAGGTTTTATTGAAGAACAGGAGGTAAGACACAGCTCCTTTACCTCCCGTTCTTCAATAAAACTGAATAGCAAAAAATGATTTTACCAGTGGAGATACCCTTTAAGACTCAATGCTGGGAAAGACAGACAGTTCATGCACAGATGTACAAAAAAAATAATTGACAGTTGAGAGGGGGTTCTTTAAATGCAGAGATTGGTTACATGGTTCAAGCTGCTGAAATCAGGAAGTATTCAGGAAGTTCCATTATTAAATCTTTCCAGCAATATAACTTTTTAGAAGTTTTACCTAAAGGGGGCCGGAGACTTTTCTTTGAACTTACTTGTTTGGAGACCACATTTCCCCTTTAAATAAACAAACCCCGCAAATGTATGCTTAAAGATCAATAATGGCCAAGAAAATACTAAGGGGCATATTTATAAAGAAACGATGTTAGCGCAAAAAAATTACCGCCGCACATCGCGGCCGCGAAAATAGCGCTATCGCCGTATTTATAAAGGCGAGCGCTATTCCCGCGATACCTATCGCGGCCGCGATGTGCTGCGGTAATTTTAAGCCCCTTCGCGGCGATACTGTATAGTATCGCCGCAAAGGGACTTAAACCCTGCCCGACGCCGCTCCTTAAGAAAAGGGCGGGGATACGCCCACGCCGCCACCCCCCGCATGCCGGGCACCAGCGGCGACCAACCCGCTGCCGCCTTCCAGCAGCCCCTACCAAACCCGTTCCACCGACTCCGCGGCCAATCTCGGAACGGGAGGCTAGGAGGGGCTGCCGGATAGGGGGCCAGCAGGTGGTCGCGACCACCCGCCGCGCACCCCTCCCCGGCACCCCTCAAGCCCCCCGCCCCGGCGCTTCCCGGGGAGGGGACGGGAGGGAGCCGGGGGGGGTGGCGGCCTCCCTCCATCGGGGCCCTGAGAAGGGCCTTTGGGGCTTAGGGGGTCCCGCAGCTTCGAACCGGGACCCCCCTCCCCGGCCTTACAAGGGCCTTGCGGCACTGACAAGGCCTTTGGCGGGGGTCCCGCCAGCTTGAACCGGGACCCCCCTCCCCGGCCCTTACAAGGGCCCTTGGGGCACTGCACAGTGCCTTTGGCGGGGGTCCCGCAAGTGAAACCGGGACCCCCAGTGGGCTCTTAAAGAGCCCTTGGTGCGACGTCTTCTTTCTTCCAGTCCCGGCGACACCAGCTCCGCCGAGGCCGCCGACCCCCGAGAGGTACCCCTGCGGCCGCCAGGGGTACCCCCGGCGGGCGCCGGCGACCTCAACGAGGCCGATGTTGCCAGCCGCTTCTTTCTTCTTTCTTCAGCCATCTACTGCAATGGCATCTGAGTTCCGCGGCGGAGGAAAGCTCCTCTTTTATAGGTTTGCAGAAATCCATAATCCGTTTCTGATTGGTCAATTTTAATACTTGCCTTACATTAACCAATCAGATTTCAGAATTTCCGAAATCTGATTGGTTAATGTAAAGCAAGTACATTGCAGCAGGTGGTCGCGACCACGCTGCGGCCCTTCCTCGGCAGCCCCTCCTAGCCTCCCGTTCCGAGATTGACCGAGCGGGCGAGGGGAAGGGTTGGTGGGGGCTGCTGGGAAGCGGCGGCGGCGGCGGGTGGTCGCCGCTGCCGCCATGGGGGGTGTGGGCAGGGTGGGCTGTCTACGGGGCGGGGCGACCACCCGCCGCGGGTTGCCTGCCCATCCGCCGCGGGAGGGTAGTATCGGCTGACTTCGCCACCCAGGTGGCGAAGTAAAACAGCGATACTAGCCGAGCGAAACCGTACCGCCGCTTTATAAAATAGAAGCGGCGGGGGGTAACAGGTAAGTATCGCCGCGAAGGTTAACGCTTGTTACTTTTCGTGGCCGTTTCGGACTTTTAAATCGGTGGTAGGGGTAAACGCGATTTGCGTATGTCCGCGAAAACGGACGCGAAAAGTTAACGAACCTTTATAAATATGCCCCTAAATGTACATTTACCTGAGTTGATTTACATTCTAACATGGGCAGCCATAGGAACAAGGGCCTCAACAGCCAGCAGGAAACATTATCTAGTGCAGCTGCTGCCTGCTTCTGCTACAACTATGCCTGTGCACCACATGGACAGTGGCTGCTTCCTGCCAGTGCTTTCCCTCTAATGTCGTGAGCTGACTGTTTAATTGAAGAACGGGAAGTAAAGCTGAATACACACCATGCAATATTTCATCCAGGTTGACCAATAGTTCAGTGTATCAGTCAATCGGGATGAAATAATTGCATGTTTTTTTCGGAGACAACCAACTGTTCTTTTGTCCGAACGGTTTGTCTCGGTTGCTTCTGAAGAAGTGGGCACACCACAAAGCTAGTATTCTGATGCGGGTGTTGTTATTTACATATATGTTTTTTTTTAATAAAGCTGTTTTTACGAGAGTGATTTGCCCCTCCCACAAACTGCATTTTTGGCATGTATGGAAACCTCCGGCGGCAGTTTTAAGTTCATGGAGAAGGAGGCATCACGTGACATTGTCCACACTACACTACCTGCGGTTGAGCCCCTGAGATTTTCTTCACGGGTATCCATTGCATGGCTCGGTTGCGGCTGTCGGCTGCGGCTACTTTTGCCGTGACTGACAGTTCTTCCTCCTGGCCGACTGGTTGGAAGTGCAGAATGGTCGGGAAGAAGGATCTTACAGTGTGTACCCAGCTTAAGACGTAGCTCCCCCCTCTCGTTCTTAAATTAAACTAAGCTAAGTGCCATTTATCAGTGGAGATGCCATTTAATGCAGAGGACCTACTAATGTGTTTTGCAATAATCAATGTAAGATTCTCTCCCAGTGAAGTTCAGGGACATAATTTGTTGTTAACTATTAACTACTACCTGTACGGGTAAAACAGACATCCCACCCTGCCTCTTCGTTCTTCCAGGCAGGGTGTGCGAGGGGGTGTGGTTATGCGGTGTGACATCACTGACATCATGCAGTGGGCGGGGCATACACACTAGGAAGTGGGGGAGGCGGGGTTAGGGGTGTGGTGTCGGCATGGTGTGGACGTTCCAGGGCATGACAGACATAAAGGGGCGCAACGGGAAGGGGATTCAGGACTCCTCTCCATTGCGGGAGATAGGGGTGGTCTCGTGGGAGCCCAACTCGATTTGTAGGAGACTCCCGGAAGATCTGGGAGTAGTGGGATACCTGGTAAAAAGGGAGAATTGCGAAATCAGATTATTTCAATCAGGTACAGCACTGACCTTGAATGACCTTTAACTGTATTTGTTTGCTCATCACGTGACCTTTGTAGGTGACATCACACCTGTATGTCCCATTGTCTCCTGCACTCACTGTAGAAATGACTAGAACTTGTCCTTTCTCATCAATGGACCTTGTGTTGTGGTGCCAATGCACAGTCACGTCTCCCTCTTTAGGGGTGTTTGTTAAGGTACAGGGAATCTCAGCACGGACCCCAACTGTGCTATATAAAGAGAGAGTTGAAGGACCAGAGATTCCTGAAGAGCAGAGAAAGAGAGTTTATTGCAATGACAAGTAAAACTGATCATTAAGATTTATAGACTGGACGTGGAATGGAGACCGGGAGAACAGGGGCTATAAATAGGTGGGACACAGGAGTTGGTACAAAGGGGCAGTTAAAACAGATTTTCCCAGGCTTATAGGCCACAAACCGCTCACAAAAACAACGTAACACTTGTGTTCTGGGTGATTCCTAGCAAAAATGATACCAGTTTAAAGTCAGAAAAAACTTTCACTACAGCAAGCGCCACTTTTACCATGTTCAATTAAGCCAATAGGGATACAATGTATCAGTTATGGACGAGAAGGATTGAGGGGGGTAAAGTAGTAAATTCAGGACTTGCTATGGTGAAAGTTTTAACAGATGTATATTTAGTTTTAAATTTCACAGTAAGGTAAGTGATGCATTATATTAATCACCAGTTTCTGGGATTTAAAGGGTAAATAAAAGTCTGAGCAGCACACACACACTGGACAGAAACTTGAGTTTGTAAAGCTGCTAACTCCTTGTAGGATGTTCCTCTAAATAGATAGATAGACAGACAGACAGACAGACAGACAGACAGACAGACAGATAGATGATAGATAGATAGACAGACAGATGATAGATAGATAGATAGATAGATAGATAGATAGATAGATAGATAGATAGATAATAGACAGATAGATAATAGATAGATAGATGATAGAGATAGATAGATGGATATATAGATAGATAGATAATAGACTGATAGATAGATAGATAGCAGAGATAGATAAATAACAGAGATAGATAGATATATAGATAGATAGATAGATAGATAGATAGATAGATAGATAGATAGATAGATAGATAGATAATAATATATGATAGATGAGAAGATAGATTATATAGATAGATAGATAGATAGATAAATGATAGATAGATAGATAGATAGATAGATAGATAGATAGATAGATGATAGAGATAGATAGATAGATAGATATATAGATAATAGATAGATAAATGATAGATAGATAGATAGATAGATGATAGAGATAGATATATAGATAATAGATAGATAGATAAATGATAGATAGATAGATAGATAGATAGATAAATGATAGATAGATGATAGAGATAGATAGATATATAGATAATAGATAGATAGATAAATGATAGATAGATAGATAGATAGATAAATGATAGGTAGATAGATAGATAGATAGATAGATAGATAAATAGATAGATAGATAGATAGATGATAGAGATAGATAGATATTGGGGCGCACTATGTAACGGCATGTCACAGACTGAGAGGAGCATAAATAAACTCAATGTCCAAGGACTACTTGCCCAATTATCCCTTTATCCTTCCCCAATCGACTTAAAAACTAAAACCCAATATACCCTTTATAGTACTGTCCATATATTAATTATCCATTGATACCCATGTCCCCCTACCGTGAACCTCTAATACTAACATGTTTTATTATTTTATTATTTTTTGTTTGCTTTGGCAATGTCAAAATGTAAATTGAACCTGCCAAAAAAGCTCTTCTTGATTTGATTTGATAGATAGAGAATAGATAGATAATATATATAGATAGATAGACAGACAGAGGTTAAAAGGTTGTGACTTGATGGACATTTGTCTGTTATTCCACCTCAATTACTATGTGTATATGTTTCTTATAGAGCAATGTCGAGAGCATTTTATGTAATTGCGTTCTGACCTGGTATGGGAGTTGTACATTACAACGAAAATTAGCCCTGCAAACATTGTAAACAAGCAGGAATTACGTATTTACTGAGTCACGATGGCCGAACTTTTGAACGTTCGTCCATTTTTCGATCTTGCGAACTATATGGAAATTTCGAAATGGACCCATTAAGTCAATGGGAGTCAATAGTTTGAAAGTTCTAAGAAACTACAATTAATTCATGGTAACTTAATGTAAATGGCTGTGGGACCTGGGAATGGTCTGGGAACATGTTCAATATCCAGGACTTCGAAAACCGATTTTATTCTCACGCGCGCTCCTTTCATCTCTCAGTTTCAAATTTATATTGCAGGATTAGTAGAATTGAGAATTTTTACATTTCTGTGGTAAATTTATAATTCACCTGGCCGTGTTTTAATAACAGGGTTCTTCTTATCTTATACTTACTCATGTTTCAGGGGTATTCAATAAAAGTTTATCGTTAAATGGTTCTAATTGCCCCAACCATCAGATCTTTTTAACATTGAAAGCTAACTCTGATTGGTTGGGACAAATATAGCACCATTTTAAACGATAAGAATTTTTATGGAATCTCCCTGTATTAGTTTATAACATAAATTTTACTGATTGTTAACATATGTGACAATAAAAGAATCTATCTATCATCATCTATCTATCTATCTATTATCTCATCTATCTACTCTATCACTATACTACTCTATACTATTTCTATCTATCTATCTCCTATCATCTAGCTTTATCTACTACTATCTATTCTATCTCAGCATCTATCTATCATATCTATATTATCTCTATCTACATCTTATCATCTATCTATCTATTGTCTTTGTCTGTCTGCATCTATCATCTTTCTATCTATCTACCTATTATCTATATATTATCTATTTAACCTATCTATCTCTATATCTATCTATCGATCTATCTATCTTCTATCTATCTACTTCTTTATCTATCTATCTATCTATCTATCTACTATCATCTATCTATTATCTATCTATCTCTTATCTATCTATTATATCTATATATCTATCTATGCGGATCTTCAATCAAAGTGTCCAAGAAGAGCGGGGGGGGCAGGGGCAAGGGAAGTGGGACAGGGCCCAAGAAAACAAAAAATAAGAAAAGAAGGAAAAAAGGGAGGCGGAGAGGGCCACGGGAGGGGGGACAGGGGACAAGGGAGAAGGAGAGAGGGACAGGACGAGAAAGGGGAGAGGGGGGGAGGGGGGAAGGCAGGGGGAAGGAGAAAGGAGAAAAGGGGGCAAGGAGGCCTGACAGGAGGGTAGGGGAGGCGCCGGCCAGGCGGGGGACAGGGGACGGGACGGGGCGCCCCCCCCAAGAAGCGAGAGAGCGCAGAGCAGAGAGCGAGCGAGCGAGCGAGGGAGCGAGGGAGCGAGCGGAGCTAGCAGTACCGAGCAGGGAGCGAGCGAGCGATCGAGCGAGCAGGAGCTGAGCTGAGGAGGAGCGAGAGAGCGATCGAGCGCGAGCAGCGAGCGAGCATCGGAGCGATCGTAAGCGATCGATGCTAGCGAGGCAGGGAGCGAGCGAGCGGGAGTATGTCGAGAGAGCTATCTCTATCATCAGAGCGATCTATCTATGCGAGCAGTAGCGATCGAGGAGCGAGAGATCTTCTATCTAGCGATCTTATCATCTATCTATCTATCTCTATCTATCTATCTATCATCTATCATTATCTATCTATCTATCTATCTATCTATTTATCTATCATTTATCTATATATCGATTATCTAATTCTATCTCTATCATCTATCTATCTATCTATTATCTATCTATCTATCTATCATTCTCTTATCATCTATCATCTACTATCTATCTATCTATCTATCTTTATCTATACTATCTATCTATTCTATATCTATCTATCTATCTATCTATCTATCTATCTGTTATCTATCTATCTATCTATCTATCTATCTATCTACTATTTCTATATTATATCTATTATATAGCTTCTGATCTATCTATCAATCTTATCTATCTATCTATCTATCTCTTCTATTCTATCTATCTTCTATATATCTATCTATCTTGTCTATTTATCTATCTGCTATCTATCTATCTATCGTCTATTATCTATCTATCTATAGATCCATCTATCTATCTCTATCATCTATCTATCTATTATCTATATGTCTATTATCTATCTATCATTCTATACTATATATCTATCTATCCTATCTATCTATCTATCATACTGGCCTGTCTATATCTATCATACTATCTGTACTGTATGTCTGTCTGTCTGTCTTCTGTCTGTCTGGTCTATCTATCTATTCTAGAGGAACATACAAGGAGTTAGCAGCTTTACAAACTCAGTTCTGTCCAGTGTTTGTGTGCTGCTCTACTTTTTTACCCTTTAAATCCCAGAAACTGTGATTAAATAATGCATCACTTACCTTACTGTGAAATTTTAAAACTAAATATACATCTGTAAAAACTTTCACCATAGCAAGTCCTGAATTTACTAACTTACCCCCCTCAATCCTTCTCGTCCATAACTGATACATTGTTCCCTATTGGCTTAATTGAACATGGTAAAAGTGGCGCTTGCTGTAGTGAAAGTTTTTTCTGACTTAAACTGGTATCATTGTTTGCTAGGAATCACCAGAACACACAAGTGTTACGTTGTGTTTTGTGAGCGGTTTGTGGCCTATAAGCCTGGAAATCTGTTTTAACTGCCCCTTTGTACCAACTCCTGTGTCCCCCACCTATTATATGCCCCTGTTCTCCCCGGTTCTCCATTTCAGTCCAGTCTATAAATCTTATGATCAGTTTTTACTTGTCATTGCAATAAACCTCTCTTTCTCTGCTCTTCGGAATCTCTGGTCCTTCAACTCTCTCTTTATTAGCACAGTGGGGTGTGACTGAAGTTCCCTGTACCCGTAACAAACACCCCTAAGAGGGAGACGTGACTGTGCATTGGCCACCACAACACAGGTCCATTGTGAAGAAAGGACAAGTTCTAGTCATTTCTCACAGTGAGTGCAGGAGACAATGGGACATACAGGTGTGATGTCACCTACACAAGTCACGTGATGAGCAAACAAATACAGTTAAAGGTCATTCAGGCATGTGCTGTACCTGACTTGAACTAATCTGATTTCGCAATTCTCCCTTTTTACCACGTGTATCCCACTACTCCCAGATCTTCCGTGAGTCTCCTCACACAAATCTGAGTTGGGCTCCCACGAGACCACCCCTAATCCCGCAATGGAGAGGAGTCCTGAATCCCCTTCCCGTTGCGCCCCTTTATGTCGCATGCCCTGTGGAACGTCCACACCATGCCGACACACACCCCTAACCCCGCCATCCCCCACTTCCTAGTGTGATCCACCCGCCATGCATAGTTTCAGTGATGTCCACCCATAACCCCACCCCCCTCGCACACCCTGCCGGAAGAACGAAGAGGCAGAGGTGGGATGTTCGTTTTTAACCCGTACAGTAGTAGTTAATAGTTAAACAACACTTATTCCCTGAACTTCAACTGGGAGAGATCTTACATTGAATTATTGCAAAAACACATTAGTCGGCTCCTCTGCATTAAATGCATCTCCATGATAATGCATTAGCATAGTTTAATTTAAGAAAGAGAGGGGGGAGCTCGTCTTAAAGCTGGGTACACACTTGGTAAGCTCCTTTTCCCGACACAAAAAGAAAAAAGTTCTGAATTCCACCCAGTCGACCAGGAGGAGGGATAACTGTTCAGTCACGGCAAAAGTAGTCGCAGCCGACAGCCCGAACCGAGCCAGTGCAATTGGTACCTGGAAGAAATCTCAGGGCTCAACCGCAGGTAGTGTAGTGTGTGGACAATGTCACGTGATGCCTCCTCTCCATTAACTTAAAAACTGCCGCCGAGGTTTCGCATACAGCCAAAAAAATGCAGTTTGGGGTAGGGGCAAAGCACTCTCGTAAAAAAACAGCTTTTTAAAAAAAACTATATGTAAATAACAACACCCGCATCAGAATACTAGCTTGTGGTGTGCCCACTTCTTCAAGAAGCAACCGAGAACAAACCGTTCGACAAAAGAACAGTGGTGTCTTCCGAAAAAACATGCAATTATTCATCCCGATTGACTGCATACAGCAACTATGGTCAACCCTGGATATGACAATATTGCTGGATGTGTATTTCAGCTTTCTTCCCTTTCCTCAATTAACCCAGTCAGCTTACGACATTAGGGAAAGCATCTGGCAGAAGCAGCGCCACTGTCAAGTTGTGGTGCACAGGATTAGTTGTGGCAGAAGAAGCAGGCAGCAGCTGCACTAGATATGTTCCTGCTGGCGTGGTGAGGCCCTTGTTCCTATGGCTGCCCAACTGTTAGAATTAAATCAACTCAGGGTAGAAATGTTACATTAGGGGCAATTTATAAGGTTTCGTAACTTTTCGGCGCCGTTTCGCGGACTTAACGCATAAACGCGTTTACGCCCGTTTTTAAAGTCGAAAACGGCCACGAAAAGTAACAAAGCGTTTAACCTTTGCGCGGCGATACTTACTGTTACCCCCCACGCCGCTTCTATTTAATAAAGCGGCGGCGGGGTACTGCGTTTCGCTCGGGCAGTTATCGGGGGGCTGTGTTTCTAATACGTGTTTTTTTTTTTTTTTTTTTTTTAGATACATAACAATAAGATTCTGGAAAGTTCTGAAATTCTGATTGAGTTAATGTAAAAGCAAGTATAAAATTGACCAATCAGAAACGGATTTTATGGATTCTGCAAAACCTATATAAAGAGAGCTTTCCGCCCGGTTGTAAACTCAGATGCCCATCGCAGTAGTGGCTGAAGAAAGAAAGAAGAAAGAAAAGCGGATGGCAACATCGGCTCGCTGAGGCCGGCGGTTGCCAGCCAGGCTCACTGGCGGGCCGCAGTGAGTCGCCTCGGCATACGCGCGACCTGAGTGGGGTTGCGGTGTCGCCAGGCCGGAGACGTAGCGCGGATAAAGACCGGCACATCGGGCCCGTTGAGGTTCGCCGGCGCCCGCGGGGGTACCCCTTGGGGTCGGCGGCTCGGCGGAGTAGATAGAGAATAGATAGATAATATATATAGATAGATAGACAGACAGATAGATAGATAGATAGATAGATGATAGATAGATAGATAGATAGATAGATAGATAGAGAGATAGATAGATAGATAGATAGATAGATGATAGATGATAGAGATAGATAGATAGATAATATATAGATAATAGATAGATAGATAGATAGAAAGATGATAGATAGACAGACAGACAGATAGATAGATAGATGATAGAGATAGATAGATAGATAGATAGATAGATAGATAGATAGATAGATAGATAGATAGATAGATAGATAGTAGATAGATAATATATAGATGATAGATAGATAGATGATAGAGATAGATATATAGATAGATAGATAGATGATAGACATAGATAGATAGATAATAGATAGATAGTTTATAGATAGATGATAGATAGATAGATAGATTCTTTTATTGTCACTATATTGTTAACAATCAGTAAAATTATTTTATAAAACACTATACAGGGAGATTCAATAAAAATTCTTATCGTTTAAAATGGTGCTAATTTTGTCCCAACCAATCAGATGTTAGCTTTCAAATGTTAAATAAGATCTGATTGGTTGGGGCAAAATTAGAACCATTTTAAACGATAAGAACTTTTATTGAATAACCCTGAATACATGTATAAGTATAAGATAAGAAGAACCCTGTTATTAAAACACGGCCAGGTGGAATTATAAATTTAACCACAGAAATGTAAAAATTCTCAATTCTACTAATCCTGCAATATAAATTTTGAAACCTGAGAGCTTGAAAGTAGCGCGCGTGAGAATAAAATCGAGTTTTCGAAAGTCCTGGATATTTGAACATGTTCCCAGACCATTTCCCAGGTCCCACAGCCATTTACATTAAGTTACCATTGATATTTTAATTGTATTTCATTAGAACTTTTCAAACTATTTGACTCCCATTGACTTTAATGGGTCCATTTTCGAACTTTCCATATAGTTCGAAAGATCGAAAATGGACCGAACGTTCAAAAGTTCGGCCATCTGTACTCAGTAACTACGAACTTTCCTGCTTGTTTTACAATGTTTGCAGGGCTAATTTTCCGTTGTATGTACAACTCCCATACCAGGTCAGAAAGCAATTACATAAAATGCTCTCGACCATTGCTCTATAAAACATAATAACATAGTAATTGAGGTGGAATAAAGACAAATGTCCATCAAGTCCAACCTTTTCACCCTCCTCCTCAACCCCACCCAACAGTTGATCCAGAGGAAGGCAAAAAAAAACAGCCAAAAAGGGGGAGAAACAATTCCTTCCTGACTCCAAAGTCATAAGAACATTAAGTGGAAGTTTCTCAGCTTGGAGCAGATAAAGACGTCGGTGTGCTTTTTTAACTAAGCTATCTAGTGTGGGGCCCCAGGTAAGATCATCACTAATATAAACGTCTAAAACTAAAAAAAATGTAACCTGCTCAATTACCATACTCCCAACATACAATTGCGGGTGAAAAGTAGAGATGGCTGAACCATTTTTGAACTTTCGTACTATATGGAAAGATCGAAAGTTCTAAAACGGACCCATTAAAGTCAATGGGAGTCAAATAGTTCGAAAGGTTCTAATGAAATACAATTAAAATATCAATGGTAACTTAATGTAAATGGCTCTATTATCCCATAAACGATTCGAACATTCGATAATTATCCCATAAACATCGCTATTTCTAATCTGTCCCCGCTTACATATTGGCTTCTACTAATGTCTGTCGGTTATGTGATGTGTGTGCAGGTCTGTAGGATAGGACTAAACCTCTAAGTCCAGCTCGTCTTGCCGCCCCCCTCCGCAGTCGGGACTGCTCTCAGACTGGCCAATGGGAAGACACTCTCCTTCCCATTAGCCAAGCCATTGTGAAGGCGGGGAGACACGCATACCCCCCAATACCTGGTACTATCTGCAGAGTAGGGTGGCTTGTGGGGGTTTATAGGGTATAGTTATCGTTAACGCTCTTGTTCCAACCACTTTGGCCTCTTATAGCAATAACAAGCCGTTGGTGCAGGTGAACCCAGGAGGAATGGTTTTCACTTCCCAGACAGCGACGTCACGCGCCTCAGTATTTCCGTCCCTTCACGACACGGAGATTTCTCACTGCAGCTGCGAAATTTGCAGAAGCAGGACGCGGGGCGTATGAAGCCCATGGCAGTATGGAGACGTCAAGGACACGTGTACAGCCCAGCTGAGCATCATCTACGGTAATTACCGCAATATTATTATAAAGCAGGAGAGAGGGAACAATTTAAAACGAGATATTGCTGGGGGACATTGAATCGCACTGTGATGTGTAGATAAAGTACCATCGTGATGTCATACCAAGTGGCTGACCGGCCTTCTAAAGGCCCTATCAAGCCATGGCTTTCTGGCTTCTCTCCTAGCTTCTTAGCTTTCTGCAATTTATGTACTGAGATTCCTTTATACATTAAACACTGAGTGTCCATTGGATGTTCATTCCATGTATGCCAACCTACTGTCAAATGGCCCCCCAGCCCTTCCCTGAACAACAGTTTTGATTTCGTTGGGTTGGGCATTCCTGGTTCCCATTGGTTTCCATTTTGAAGGCTCCAGGTTTCCTGCATTGTCCATATAATGTCTTTACCTATTGGCTACAATAAGGGAAATATCAGTAAACAGATCCTTCTAAATGTCACATGTGATACAATGATCAGATCTGGGTAAACACTTCCTTCCCGACCAACTAGACATTTCACATCTGTTTTGAATGTATTGGGGGCTTACGTGACTCACACGATGGGGGGGATTCTGAAAAACCAAAATACGGTAAGGTCAATGTTGGGGGGTCCCAGGGTGGGTGGTCTGAGTCAGACTTTCCCTGACGCCACAGAAAGAGAAGTTTTAGTTAAACATTACTGAATAACAAAGAAAAGACGGAGGGAACAACGTCAAGTGTCGCCCAGAAGGATAATAATAATTATAGAGAAGAAGAGAAAGGAAAGCACTTTTCATTGAATTCCAATGAGTCTAATTATACAATAGAAGAAAATAATTCAATGACCGATATATACAAATCCCTAAACTCCCAAGATTCCCTCTAAATAGGAAAAATAATGGAGTCACTTCTCAGTTCTCCCTCTGTAGATATTCACTGTGTTGTTTCTTTAAGTTTGGGTGGGATCATTGAGCACCTGGATATCTGATTAGATACTAGGGGATGCTGAACTGGTGTATAAAAGCCTAAAAGGGCAACTAAGCCTCAGGACAACACTGAATCAGATATAAAACCGTAATCTGTGTCCCACCTCCCATTTTTACGTGGGTTTTGGAAAGATTTAGTTTACGAACATGAGGTTTGTGTTTAATTTTCCCAGCATTCCAGTATCACACAGTGTGGTCACTGACCAGTGTGTTTTTGCACATGCCCAGTTTCTAATTTACTGCAGGAAATTGTACAGCAGGTCACACCTACTAGTAGCCTCTAGCCAATCCCGTTACAGTCCATATTAGATGGGATTATTGAGATTATAAGACAAAAGAACAATTATCATGGGGATCTAACCCTATATCATGGAATGTTGCTTATTGTTAGAGAGCAAAGATAATTTCAGATGGAAAGGGTCCATATAATAATATTCTTCCTCTTGGATATTTACAGTCACTCAGTTGCCGCTTGGACTTCTCCCGAGAATGGCACAGTTACCCTGTCATGTTCTGGGCTAAGCCAGACAATAACAAGGTACCCTGTGGCATCGTGGAATCCCAGTTCAGACAACCTCAAGGTTCTCAGTCTCACACATAACCTAGTATACGAGGTCTAACATTGGCTTACAGTGGAGAATGGAGCTGTGGGCAGGATGGGGTGAGGTCTACCCTAAACCTCACTGTGATTGGTAAACCTTCTTAAAGCTTATGTAACATCATGATCTAATGTTAAAGGGACGGTATAACAAACGGGTCCTATGCATCATATAATTCAGGGTTATTCAATAAAAGTTTATATCGTTAACAAATGGTGCTAATTCTGCCCCAACCATAAGATTTCAAAAGTTAAATAATATCTGATTGGTTGGGGCAAAATTAGCATACCGTATATACTCGAGTATAAATGTCCCGAGTTATAAACCAAGGTACCTAGTTTTACCTAAAAAGGAGAAAAAAAGAGCTTGACTTGAGTATAAACCGAGGTGAACCCCTAATAGTATTTGCCACTTAGATGTTTTTAAACTACAACTCCCAGCACGCTTTAAATGCTGGGGTGTAGTTTGTTTTCAAACTCTTAGAAGCCAATACTTGCAAATAGGGGTAAATACTTCCTTTATTTGTGCATACAGTATGCACAAATAAAGAAGGTTTTACTCTTATTTGAAAGTATTGTGTGCCCTGGTTCCCTGTGGTTTCTTCTACCTTGTCCGGCGGCCCCTCGCTCCACATCCTCTGCGCTTCAGGATGATGTCACTACTCGCGCCGCAAAGTGAGAGGCGCAGGGGAGTGACGTCATGCGGAAGCGCACTGAGGATGCGGATCGCCGGCCACCGGACAAGGTAGGAGAAAGATTGACCGAGTATAAAACCGAGGTAAGATTTTCAGGCTTTTTAAAGCCTGAAAACCTCGGTTTATACTCGAGTATATACGGTAATTTTTAACAAAGAACTTTTATTGAATCTCCGTGTATATATATCCTGTATTCTCAGGGGGTAATTATTGAATGTTTGAATCGTTTATGGGATAATTATTGAATGTTCGAATCGTTTATGGGTTAATTATTGAATGTTCAAATCGTTTATGGGCTAATTAATGAATGTTCGAATCGTTTATGGGATAATTATTGAATGTTCGAATCGCTTATGGATAATTATTGAATGTTCGAATCGTTTATGGGATAATTATTGAATCTCGAATCGTTTATGGGCTAATTAATCGAATGTTTGATGACCATTTATATGATATTATTGATGTTCTAATCGTTTATGGGATAATTATTGAATGTTCGAATCGTTTATGGGATAATTATTGAATGTTCGAATCGTTTATGGGATAATTATTGAATGTTCAAATCATTTATGGGCTAATATGAATGTTCGAAGCGTTTTATGGGATAATTATTGAATGTTCAAATTGTTTATTGGATAATTATCTAATGTTCGAATCGTTTATGGATAATTATCGAATGTTCAATCGTTTATGGGATATTACGAATGTTCAAATCGTTTATGGGATAATTATCGAATTTCGCATCATTTATGGGATAATTATTGAAGTTCGAATCGTTTATGGGATATTATTGAATGTTCGAACGTTTTTTGGATAATTATCGATTTTCGAATTGTTTTGGGATAATTATATCGAACATGGTTCGAATGCGTTATGGATAAGTTACTTGAATATCCAAAACTTTCAAAAAATCGATTTTATTCTCACGCGTGGTACTTTCGAGCTACCATGTTTGATTTTTGATGATTATCCCATAAATGATTCGAACATTTGATGATTATCTCATAAACGATTCAAACATTCAATAATTATCCCATAAACGATTTGAACATTCAATAATTATCCCATAAACGATTCGAACATTGAATAATTATCCCATAAACGATTTGAACATTCAATAATTATCCCATAAACGATTCGAACATTCAATAATTATCCCATAAACGATTCGAACATTCAATAATTATCCCATAAACGATTCAAACATTCAATAATTATCCCATAAACGATTCGAACATTCAATATTGAAACCTGAGAGCGTTGAAAGTAGCCGCGTGAGAATAAATCGAGTTTTTCGAAAGTCCTGGATATGTTGAACAGTTTCCCAGAACCATTTCCCAGGTCCCACAGCCATTTACATTAAGTTACCATTGATATTTTAATTGTATTTCATTAGAACTTTTCAAACTATTTGACTCCCATTGACTTTAATGGGTCCATTTTCGAACTTTCCATATGTTCGAAAGATCGAAAATGGACCGAACGTTCAAAAGTTCGGCCATCTGTACTCAGTAACTACGAACTTTCCTGCTTGTTTTACAATGTTTGCAGGCTAATTTTCCGTTGTATGTACAACTCCCATACCAGTTCAGAAGCAATTACATAAAATGCTCTCGCCATTGCCTATAAAACATAATAACTATTAATTGAGGTGGAATAAACAAATGTCCATCAAGTCCAACCTTTTCACCCCCTCCTCAACCCCACCCAAACAGTTGATCCGAGGAAGGCAAAAAAAACAGCCAAAAAGGGGGAGAACAATTCCTTCCTGCTACTCCAAAGTCATAAGAACATTAAGTGGAAGTTTTTCTCAGCTTGGAGCAGATAAAGACGTCGGTGTGTCTTTTTTAACTAAGCTATCTAGTGTGGGCCCCAGTAAGATCATCACTAATATAAACGTCTAAAAAACAAAAAAATGTAACCTGCTCAATACCATACTCCCAACATACAATTGCGGTGAAAGTGGAGATGGCTGAAAACCATTTTTGAACTTTCGTACTATAGGAAAGATCGAAAGTTCTAAAACGACCCATTAAAGCAATGGGAGTCAAATAGTTCGAAAGGTTCTAATGAAATACAATTAAAATTATCAATGGTAACTTAATGTAACATGGCTCAATTATCCCATAAACAATTCGAACATTGGATAATTATCCCATAAACGATTCGAACATTGGATAATTATCCCATAAACGATTCGAACATTGGATAATTATCCCATAAACGATTCGAACATTTGATAATTATCCCATAAACGATTCGAACATTGGATAATTATCCCATAAACGATTCAAACATTAGATAATTATCCCATAAACGATTAGAACATTCGATAATTATCCCATAAACGATTAGAACATTCAATAATTATCCCATAAACGATTCGAACATTCAATAATTATCCCATAAACGATTCGAACATTCAATAATTATCCCATAAACGATTCGAACATTCAATAATTATCCCATAAGCGATTCGAACATTCAATAATTATCCCATAAACGATTCGAACATTCATTAATTAGCCCATAAACGATTTGAACATTCAATTATTAGCCCATAAATGATTCAAACATTCAATAATTACCCCCTGAAGAATATCAAGGATATATATACACGGAGATTCAATAAAAGTTCTTATTGTTAAAAATTACCGTATATACTCGAGGTTTAAAAAAGCCTGAAAATCTTACCTCGGTTTATACTCGAGTCAATCTTTCTCCTACCTTGTCCGGTGGCCGCGCGATCCGCATCCTCAGTGCGCTTCCGGATGACGTCACTCCCCTGCGCCTCTCACTTTGCGGCGCCGAGTAGTGACATCATCCTGAAGCGCAGAGGATGTGGAGCGAGGGGCCGCCGGACAAGGTAGAAGAATACCACAGGGACACCAGGGCACACAATACTTTCAAATAAGAGTAAAACCTTCTTTATTTGTGCATACTGTATGCACAAATAAAGGAGTATTTACCCCTATTTGCAAGTATTGGCTTCTACAGATGTTTGAAAACTACAACTCCCAGCATTTAAAGCGTGCTGGGAGTTGTAGTTTAAAAACATCTTAAGTGGCAAATACTATTAGGGGTTACACCCTCGGTTTATACTCAAGTCAAGCTCTTTTTTTCTCCTTTTTTAGGTAAAACTAGGTACCTTGGTTTATACTCGGGACAGTTTATACTCGAGTATATACGGTATGCTAATTTTGCCCCAACCAATCAGATATTATTTAACTTTTGAAATCTTATTGGTTGGGGCAGAATTAGCACCATTTTTAACGATAATAACTTTTATTGAATAACCCTGAATATATATTGATGCATAGGACCCGTTTGTTATACCGTCCCTTTAACATTAGATCAGTGATGTTACATAAGCTTTAAGAAGGTTTACCAATCACAGTGAGGTTTAGGGTAGACCTCACCCCATCCTGCCCACAGCTCCATTCTCCACTGTAAGCCAATGTTAGACCTCGTATAATCAGGTTATTGAGTGAGACTGAGAACCTTGAGGTTGTCTGAACTGGGATTCCACGATGCCACCAGGGTACCTTGTTATTGTCTGGTCTTAGCCCAGAACATGACAGGGTAACTGTGCCATTCTCAGGGAGAAGTCCAAGCGGCAACTGAGTGACTGTAAATATCCAAAGAGGAAGAATATTATTATATGGACCCTTTCCATCTGAAATTTATCTTTGCTTCTCTAACAATAAGCAACATTCCATGATATAGGTGTATATCCCCATGATAATTGTTCTTTTGTCTTATAATCTCAATAATCCCATCTAATATGGACTGTAACGGGATTGGCTAGAGGCTACTAGTAGGTGTGACCTGCTGTAACAATTTCCTGCAGTAAATTAGAACTGGGCATGTGCAAACAACACACTGGTCAGTGACCACACTGTGTGATACTGGAATGCTGGGAAAATTAAACACAAACCTCATGTTCGTAAACTAAATCTTTCCAAAACCCACGTAAAAATGGGAGGTGGGACACAGATTACGGTTTTATATCTGATTCAGTGTTGTCCTGAGGCTTTAGTTGCCCTTTTAGGCTTTTATACACCAGTTCAGCATCCCCTAGTATCTAATCAGATATCCACGCTGCTCAATGATCCCACCCAATACTTAAAGAAACAACACAGTGAATATCTACAGAGGGAGACTGAGAAGGTGACTCCATTATTTTTCCTATTTAGAGGGGAATCTTGGGAGTTTAGGGATTTGTATATATCGGTCATTGAATTATTTTCTTCTATTGTATAATTAGACTCATTGGAATTCAATGGAAAAGGCTTTCCTTTCTCTTCTTCTCTATAATTATTATTATCCTTCTGGGCGACACTTGACGTTGTTCCCTCCGTCTTTTCTTTGTTATTCAGTAATTGTAACTAAAACTTCTCTTTCTGTGGCGTCAGGGAAAGTCTGACATCAGACCACCCACCCTGGGACCCCCCAACATTGACACTTACCGTATTTTGGTTTTCAGAATCCCCCCCATCGTGTGAGTCACGTAAGCCCCCAATACATTCAAAACAGGATGTGCAGATGTCTAGTGTGGTCGGGAAAGGAAGTGTTTACCCAGATCTGATCATTGAATCACATGTGACATTTAGAAGGATCTGTTTACTGATATTTCCCTTTATTGTAGCCAATAGGTAAAGACATTATATGGACAATGCAGGAAAGCTGGAGCCTTCAAAATGGAAACCAATGGGAACCAGGAATGTCCAACCCAACGAAATCAAACTGTTGTTCAGGGAAGGGCTGGGGGGCCATTTGACAGTAGGTTGGCCATACATGGAATGAACATCCAATGGACACTCAGTGTTATAATGTATATAAAGGAATCTCAGTACATAACATTGCAGAAAGCTAAGAAGCTAAGGAGAAGCCAGAAAGCCATGGCTTTGATAGGGCCTTTAGAAGGCCGGTCAGCCACTTGGTATGACATCACGACTGGTACTTTATCTACACATCACAGTGCGATTCAATGTCCCCCAGCAATATCTCTGTTTAAATTGTTCCCTCTCTCCTGCTTTATAATAATATTGCGGTAATTACCGTAGATGATGCTCAGCTGGGCTGTACACGTGTCCTTGACGTCTCCATACTGCGCATGGGCTTCATATCGCCCCGCGTCCTGCTTCTGCAAATTTCGCAGCTGCAGTGAGAAATCTCCCGTGTCGTGAAGGGACGGAAATACTGAGGCGCGTGACGTCGCTGTCTGGGAAGTGAAAACCATTCCTCCTGGGTTCACCTGCACCAACGGCTTGTTATTGCTATAAGAGGCCAAAGTGGTGGAAAACAGAGCGTTAAACGATAACTATACCCTATATAAACCCCCACAAGCCACCCTACTCTGCAGATAGTACCCAGGTATTGGGGGGTATGCGTGTCTCCCCGCCTTCACAATGGGCTTGGCTAATGGGAAGGAGAGTGTCTTCCCATTGGCCAGTCTGAGAGCAGTCCCGGACTGCGGGAGGGGGCAGGCAAGACGAGCTGGACTTAGAGGTTTAGTCCTATCCTACAGACCTGCACACACATCACATAACCGACAGACATTCAGAAGCCAATATGTAAGCGGGGACAGATTAGAAATAGCGAATGGACAGACAGACAAAAGCCACGTGACCCAGTAAAACATCCTTAGCCCCTCTCTATCTTACCTCCGCCATCTTACAGAGCCAGTAGGATATTTAGACTGGTGGGATATGTTTATTTTACATGGAAGCGAAATTCTGCCCCCCAGGACACCGGTAATCAGCTGCACAGCACCTGGAAGGAAAAAGAGAACATGTATAAATAATATATATAAAAGGGATCCCAGTAACACGCCACACAATATCACGCTTGGTCCAGTGCAATATTAGTTGAATAGGCTATTTCCCTAAAATCTGGGAAATGGTGCTGCCACCGCAACTAACAGGGAGATTCAATTAAAGCTCTTATCGTTAAAAATGGTGCTAATTTTGCCCTTCAAGGTAACATATCTGGAATTAGGAGCTACGGTGAGAAAGTTAAGTATTGAGAAAACTTAATCTACGGTTTAAAAGGGGTGAACTTGCCCTTTAGGGCCGAACGCAAGTTCCCTGTGTCTATTTCCCATATTTGGCTGAACCTTCTAGCAGAAGGAGGACCTCACACCATCACAGCTCCTTATAAATCCCTTGCAGAAGGTTAATTTATACATCAGTCTCACTTTTCCACAAATCATTACTGACAATAATTGAGACCGGATACATAATTTAAGGAAATGCAGTGATATTAGGAGATGATTCTATAAGATTTTCACAGGCTGGATTTCCAAAACTAGATGGAAAAACATACAGGGAGATTCAATAAAGTTCTTATTGTTTAAAATTGTGCTAATTTTGCTCCAACCAATCAGATCTTATTTAACATTTGTAAGGTAACATCTGATTGGTTGGGGCAAAATTAGCACCATTTTAAACGATAAGAATTTTTATGGAATAACCCTGATAGATCACTTAATACGGCAATGTGTCCGAGTCAGACTGGGAGACATATTTCCCTTTAATTATGTTTCCAGGCTATAAAATACAAAATGTTGCAGATCTGTATTAAATGGAGGAAAAAGTAAAGTAATAAATATATAAAGGCTTCAGACATGAGGAGCGTTTACAATAAAAGTCACAGTACTGGCCTGTGTACAAAAAGGAGCATATATGAAAAAATGAATTTGGCTGGGGATTCGAGGGTATAAAATTTTTGATTCAGGTTTGTGTGCCCTTAAAAAGTATGAACATATTGCTTCATGTTTAGTTAAATGTACACGTTTAGTTAAATATACACATATCACTCCATGTTTCGTCAATTGTACACATATCGCTCCGTGTTTAGTTAAATGTGCACATATCAATCCATGTTTAGTTAAATGTACACATATCTCTCCATGTTTACTTAAATATACACATATCTCTCCATGTTTAGTTAAATGTACACATATCTCTCCATGTTTAGTTAAATGTACACATATCACTCCATGTTTCGTCAATTGTACACATATCGCTCCGTGTTTAGTTAAATGTGCACATATCAATCCATGTTTAGTTAAATGTACACATATCTCTCCATGTTTAGTTAAATGTACACATATCTCTCCATGTTTAGTTAAATGTACACATATCTCTCCGTGTTTAGTTAAATGTACACATATCTCTCCATGTTTAGTTAAATGTACACATATCTCTACATGTTTAGTTAAATGTACACATATCTCTCCATGTTTAGTTAATGTACACATTCAATCTCATGTTTAGTTCAATGTAATGACAGATATTGGGTACATTTATAAAACATGGAGAGATATGTTGTACATTTAACTAAACATGGAGAGATATGTGTACATACTGTAATACAAACATGAGAGATATGTGTTACATTTAACTAACATGGAGAGATATGTGTACATTTACACAAACATGGAGAGATATGTGTACATTTAACTAAACACTTGATGAGCATGTGTACATTAACTAAACATGGAGAGATTATTGTAACATTTAACTAAACATGGAGAGATCTGGTCATTTAACTAAACATGGAGAGATGTATTTACATTTAACTAAAACATGGAGGAGATTGTGTACATTTAACAAACGTGGAGGATATGTGTACTTTAACTAAACATGGAGAGATATGTGTACATTTAACTAAACATGGAGAGATATGTGTACATTTAACTAAACATTAGAGATATGTGTACATTTAACTAAACATGGAAGGATATGTGTACATTTAACTAAACATGGAGAGATT
>JAACNH010001633.1:47306-64143 GCA_019447015.1 Hymenochirus boettgeri | reverse complement strand
AGGGACCAAGAGAGAAGATAAGTAGGGAGGTGCAGTAGAGTGAAGGGCACGGCCTGGAACATAAGGGACCAAGAGAGAAGATAAGTAGGGAGGTGGCATTAGAAGTCAAGGGGCACGGCCTGGAACATAAGGACCAAGAGAGAAGTAAGTAGGGAGGTGCAGTAGAGTGAAGGGCACGGCTGGCATAAGGGACCAAGAGAGAAGATAATTAGGGAGGTTCAGTAGAGTGATGGGCACGGCCTGGACATAAGGGACCAATGAGGAAGATAATTAGGAGGTGCAGTAGAGTGAAGGGCACGGCCTGGGACACATAAGGGACCACGAGAGAGATAAGTAGGGAGGTGCAGTAGAGAAGTAGAGTGAAGAAAGGTTAAAAGCAGGGTATTGAATAGGATTCTTTGTTGATGGGAAGCCACCCTATGGACTGAAGTATCGGGTTGCTGGTTTCTCTTTTGGAGGAGAGCGAGATGATCGAGGTGCCGAGTTTAGATAGAACTGGAGAGGAGAGATTCTAGAGGTCCAGGGAGGAATTAGAAATGTGAGCAAAAGCAGGGGAAGGATTTTAGGCAGAGTGTCGGTAAGAAGGAGGAAATGGGATTACGGTACACAATGTTAGTGTCAAAGGCAACAGAAGGTCATAGACTTCAGAATGGGTGACAAGTGAATGGAACATGAAGATATAAAGAGGGAGGTGAATAGAAAAGTAGATATAAATGGGGGAGGTGAATGGACAGGAGGATATAAATGGGGGAGGGTGAATGGACAGGAGGATATAAATGGGGTAGGTGAATGGGCAGGTGATATAAATGGGGGAGGTGAATGGACAGGAGGATATAAATGGGGGAGGTGAATGGACAGGAGGATATAAAGGGGGAGGTGAATGGACAGGAGGATATAAATGGGGGAGGTGAATTGGACAGGAGAATATAAATGGGGGAGGTGACTTGGACAGGAGAATATAAATGGGGCAGGTGAATGGACAGGAGGATATAAATGGGGGAGGTGAATGGCACAGGAGGATATAAGGGGGAGGTGAATGGACAGGAGGATATAAATGGGGGAGGTGAATTGGACAGGAGAATATAAATGGGGGAGGTGACTTGGACAGGAGAATATAAAGGGGGCAGGTGAATGGACCGGAGGATATAAATGGGGGAGGTGAATGGACGGAGGATATAAATGGGGGAAGTAATTGAACAGGAGGATATAAATGGGGGAGGTGAATGGACAAGAGGATATAAATGGGGGAGGTGAGGTGGACAGGAGGATATAAATGGGGGAGGTGAATTGGACAGGAAGAATATAAATGGGGGAGGTGAATTGGAAAGGAGAATATAAATGGGGGAGGTGACTTGGACAGGAGATATAAAGGGGGCAGGTGAATGGACAGGAGGATATAAATGGGGGAGGTGAAGGACAGGAGGATATAAATGGGGGAAGTAAGTGAACAGGAGGATATAAATGGGGGAGGTGAATGGACAAGAGGATATAAATGGGGGAGGTGAGTGGACAGGAGGATATAAATGGGGGAGTGAATTGGACAGGAGAATATAAATGGGGGAGGTGAATGGACAGGAGGATATAAATGGGGCAGGTGAATTGACGGGAGAATATAAATGGAGGAGGTGAATGACAGGAGGATATAAATGGGGCAGGTGAATGAACAGGAGGATATAAATGGGGGAGGTGAGTGGACAGGAGGTATGAAATGGGGGGGTGAAGGAACAAGAGGATATAAAATGGGGAGGTGAATGGACAGGAGAATTTAAATTGGGGAGGTGAATGAACAGGAGATAAATGGGGAGGTGAGGACAGGAGGATATAAATGGGGGAGGTGTGATTGGACAGGAGAATATAAATGGGGCAGGTGAATGGACAGAAGAATATAAATGGGGGAGGTGAATAGACAGGAGATATAAATGCGGGTGGTGAATGAACAGGAGGATATAAATGGGGGAGGTGAATGGACTGGAGGATATAAATGGGGGAGGTGAGTGGACAGGAGGGAATTAAATGGGGAGGTGAATGGACAGGAGAAAATAAATGGGGGAGGTGAATGGAAAGGAGATATAAATGGGGGAGGTGAATGAACAGGAGGATATAAATGGGGGAGGTGAATGGACAGGAGGATATAAAAGGGGAGGTGAATGGGCAGGATGATATAAATGTGGGAGGTGAATGGACAGGGAGGATATAAATAGGAGAGGTGAAGGACAGGAGGATATTAATGGAGGGAGGTGAATGGACAGGAGGATATAAATGGGGGAGGTGAATGGACAGGAGGATATAAATGGGGGAGGTGAATGGACAGGAGGCTATAAATGGGGGAGGTGAATTGGACAGGGAGGATATAAATGGGAGAGGTGAATGGACAGGAGGATATAAATAGGAGAGGTGAATGGGACAGGAGGAATTAATGGGGGAGGTGAATGGACAGGAGGATATTAAGTGGGGGAGGTGAATGGACAGGATGATATAAATGGGGGAGGTGAGTGGACAGGAGGATATAAATGGGGGAGGTGAGTGGACAGGAGGCAATAAATGGGGAGGTGAATGGACAGGAGAATATAAATGGGGGAGGTGAGTGGACGGAGGATATAAATGGGGGAGGTGAATGAACAGGAGGATATAAATGGGGGAGGTGAGTGGACAGGAGGATATAAATGGGGGAGGTGAATGACAGGAGGATATAAAGGGGGGGGGTGAATGGACAGGAGGATATAAATGGGGAGGTGAATGGACAGGAGGATATAAATGGGGGAGGTGAATGGACAGGAGGATATAAATGGGGGGAGGTGAATGGGACAGGAGGATATAAATGGGGGAGGTGAATGGACAGGGAGGATACAAATCGAAGCAGGGTGAATGGGACAGGGAGGATATAAATGGGGGAGGTGAATGGACAGGATGATATAAATGGGGGAGGTGAATGGACAGGATGATATAAATGGGGGAGGTGAATGGACAGGAGGCTCTTTGTGTTTATAAGGGTGTTTCACTGTTACTTATCTTGTAAATGCCTCACCCTCTACCCTCCCGTCCTCCATCTTCTAATTTTCTGATTTTCTTTCTAATTGATTCGGAGTTCTGGTAAAGGAGGGGGTAGGTGAACGCTCCCCTTTATATACTGTATAGGTTATGGATCGATATGTTAAAACATTCGGGGCATGTGCCCCCAATCTTTGGCAAAGTGCCTTGAATGTTTTAACAAAACTTACCCAATAGAGGTTCCCTGAATCTCCTTTTCCCAGTTGTCGTTCGCGGCTGTGCAATGACATCATCACACAGCCATGAAGGACTTCTGTGAACTACCACTCCTGTGCTGTGTCTGCACGTCTGTTATGAATTCCGGGCCTCTAGCTGCTCCACTGCACATATGGTAGGTAATAGCATACCCTAGTATATGATGAAATTGCCATTTTTGCCATTAAGTAAAATTCCTATGGCTACCAGTATGATAAAATTCCCATGGCTACCAGTATATCATGAAATTCCCATGGCTACCAGTATGTAATGAAATTCCCATGGCTACCAGTACCGTATATACTCGAGTATAAACCGACCCGAGTATAAGCCGAGGTACCCATTTTTGCCTCCAAAATCAGAAAAACATGATTGACTCGAGTATAAGCCAAGGGTATACAGTAACCCCAATACCTTTCCACTGTAGATGTTTGGAAACTACAACTCCCAGCATGCTTTAGTTGCTGGGAGTTGTAGTTTCCAACCACCTATAGTACAAAGGTATTGGGGGTTACTGTATGGCATACTGTCCCCCACCCTAATACCCTAATACCTTTCCACTGTAGATGTTTGGAAACTACAACTCCCAGCATGCTTTAGTTGCTGGGAGTTGTAGTTTCCAACCACCTATAGTAGAATCCTATATACTATTGAGAATTACTGGTATTATGGCATATACTGTAGTTTCTGGTTTGTACGGGGATAGGGGGGGGGGGGGGCATATATATAGAGAATTACTGTATTACTGAATATTGATCTGGTGATCCAGGATAGGTCGGGCGATGCTGTTTGGAGTCGACGAGAGAATATAGGAGGGAGGGAATAGGTTTGGACTTGATGACTGGTATGTCGTTATTCAACCTTAATACTATGTTACTATGTTACATACTTGTACCATTGGGCTTACATCACCACTGGTAGTCCATGGGCATCACATAATCATCTGGTAGGCCATAGCAATTTTAGCACATACTGGTAGCCATAGGAATTTACACATACTGGTTGCCTATGGGAATTTTGCATATTCCTAGTAGTTATGGAATTTTATGCATAAAGTGGTATCCATGGTCATTTCATTAGCATCATTGGTTAGGGGCCATGAAAAATGAATTACATACTGGTAGCCATGGGCATTCTAGAAAAGCAAATACTGGGAAGGACATGGGAGGCACATGTGTTCCCTCTATTTTTCCTTTTGGGCTAGAAACTCCTGGCCCTTGGCGTAGAGGGCAGGGGCCTTAAATGAGGTTTGAATCCTCATTTAAGGCACTTCCATGAGCGATTTATCGCTGATCGATTTCCTGTTTTCAAGAGATTTTTCTGTTTTTCAGAGAAGTGACAGCCTTAAAAACTAAAGTCTTTTAAACAAGAAAGCGTTTGAGAACAAGCACTATTTCTCTACTGTGTCTCTGCTGTTATTGGTCTGTTTATATGGACAGTTTTTTTGGGGCCTGCGGGCATGTGGCATCCTGGCCGCATGTATGGGATCTTGAGGCAGCCGCCCCAGGGGACCTATGTATGTGTCAGGTTGTGAGTGGGTTTGCGCCTATTTTTTTTGGAGCTGAGTACAGGAGTCTAAGGGGTAAACTTGTCAGTCATGCGGACTTGGTCAAACCTGGGAAATGGGTCAGGTACTGGGCAGGGGCCAGTAACTGTTGGGTGAGATGGGGGCAATAAGGTGAGAGTAAGATAGATGTACGGTTCACCAGGGGAAAGTAGGGTACGGAAGATAGGGGGCTTCTTCGCGTCAGCTGTCATCCAAGCAATTTGCCAGGTGTAGGAGGAAGAGGTGGAGGACGCTGGCTGGAAGCAGCATATATGGAGCGGGCCGTCCCTTGAGGACCCAGGGACGGCCATCTCCACATACAAGGGAAGGGGAGAACTGGGGGGCTAGGAGGATAACAGGTGGTGTGGTTAGGGGATTCTATTATTAGAAGGGTAGATAGGTAATCTGTCACCACGACGCACTACATCCGAACATTGTGTTCGCCTGCCGGTGGCTAGGGTTCGACATGTGGTTGATCGTGTAGACAGATTATTGGGTGTGGCTGGGCGTTGACTCCCCCGCGGTCTTGTTCACATTGGGGCCGAATGACAAAGTTAGAGGTGACGAAGTGTGAGGTCCTAAAAATGATTTCTCGAAATTAGGGCGCAATTTAAAAGCAAGACCTCCAGGGTATGAGTTCAGAATACTACGCCAGGCCACGGGCTACGGGCTATGGAGGCAACGGAGCTCAGGATAAATGCGTGGGGCTAAGGGAGTGTGTAAGGAGATGGGGTTTGGGTTTTTTAGAGAACTGGGCTGCTTTTCTGTTGGCTACAGGCTCTTAGTAGTGACGATTGGCACGCTCAATGGTGATGGTTCAACTGTTTTGGGGAGAAGAATGGCTGTGGTTGGAGGAGATTTTAATTAGGTATGGGGGGGAGGGAACGTTTAACTACACAGGGGTAGATAGAGAAGTTGGGATCTGGGGGCTGTAACTACAACGAGGGAGAAAAGAGGAGGGGGGAGCATAGAGGATAGAGGAGGCTGTACGACCATGTATGGAAGTAAATCAATATATCTAAAATGTACTGTTCACAATGCAGGAGTCTGCTGAAAACCGGCGAACTATGAATAATAGCGTTAAAGTAAAGTTATGGATGTAATTGTATAGTCGAACTCATGCTAATGATTCACACACTGGACAGTAACTATTTACGGGTACTCCTTTAGTTAGACTGACCGAGTGAATAAGACAGGAGGATGATTATGTAATGTATGTTAAACAGGAAATTGATCCAAATTAAAAGATGGAATAGATGGGGGGATAAAACAAAACGATGCGGCAGAAACTTATGGGTGGAACGTGAGCAGGAAGCAAGAAGTAGGTAAATTAAGGGTTGGAGTGTGTATAAGTCCGGCCAATGGCGCTGGGATGAGGTGAATGAATCTCCATATGTCAGTTGGGAAGCTGCTGGTATGGGGCATTTCTGGTTATGGGGGGTTTTTAACTACCCTGAAATAGATTGAGTATGGAAGCGGCAGCACCTCAAAAGGTATAACGGTCTTAAATTTCCTATATGAGCTTTTCTTTCACAGATGGTAGAAGTTCCTACTAAGCAGAATTCTTGTTTGATTGTGAATCTAAAACGCCAGCTCATTTTGGAGATGAGTAATGGAAGTGCTTAGGTAATGTGACCATGATATAGTGTCATTAAATAGGTTGCAGAAACTAAAGTGCACTGGCTTAAAAACTTTAACTTTAGGAAAGCGATTTTATGCTTTTAAAGAATCGCTCGCTGCTCATTAGACTGGGGGGAACTTTTTCTAGGTAAGTACTGAGGCATATGTGGACCACTTTTAGAGGGATATTAACTATGAAAATTTCCAAATAGTACCTTTAGGAAACAAGTGTACAAAATTAGGTCCCCTCTGCAGGCTTAATGCTGCAGTAAAAGGGAAATGGAAAAAAAGAAAAGGCTTTTAAACTTTTGAAAGGCAGAATGCACAGAACAGCTTTCATTGACTTCAACAGTTTAATAAAGAGTGCAAGAAATCAATTAAACTATCTAAATAGAAAATGAAAGCACGGATTGTCCGAACAAAGGCAAGTCAACTCCCTAAGATGTTTTTTCCGTATATAAATGGAAAAAAATGAGGACTGAGAATGTGGACCATTTAAATAATGGAGCTGAGTGGGTTGTAGAGGATGCCGAAAAGGCTAATCTGCTAAATCCGTTTTTTTACATCGGTTTTTACTGTTGAGAATCCTTACAGTATGGATGTAACAGTGCAGGGAGGAAATGAGAGTCTTCATCATGGATAACCGAGGATATGGTACAGAATCAATTAGACAAAGTTAATATCATAAAGCGCCAGACAGATGGATTGCATCCTAGTATTTTAAAAAGAGCTTAGTTCAGTTTCTAGCAAGACACTGTGTCTCATCTTTTCAGATTCGCTTTGTCTGGGGAGTGCCGCTGGATTGAAAAAAGCCACTGTAATACCAATATTCAAAAGGTATCTTCACAGCCTGTAACTATAGACCTTTAGCCTAACATCAGTGTAAGGGGAGGGGAAGGTGATTGGAAACTTTGTTAAGGGATCATATCCTTGACTTTGCTCCAAGATCATCTATTAGTATAGTCAGCAGGATTATGAGAAATAGATCATGCCAGACAATTTAATTGGTTTTATGAAGAAATGGTAAGAAGTTAATCAGGCTTCAGCTGTGGATGTGTATATTTGGATTTGCAAAAGTCCTTTGATACTGTCCACCTAGGTCTACTAATGTATAAACTGAGGACGTTGGCCTGAAGAAAACATTTGTTCATTGATAGAGAACTGGTTATTGGACCGCAAACAGAGAGTGTGGTTAATGGAGCACATCTTGTGGGCTAAATTTCTAGCGGAGTTCCTCGGGTTCTGTACTTGGCCGCTTCTGTTTAATCTGTTTATAAATGACTCTAGAAGGGGGCCTTGAGAGCAGGTCTCTGTGTTTGTCTGATGACACTAAATTATGCAGAGCTTTGGACTTCGCATGATGTGCAAGTGCTGTCAAGGCAGACCTAGATATATTATCAAAATGGGCATCAGAATGGCAGATGAGATTCAATTTGATAATGTAAGGTGATGCATTTGGGAGTTAATCATCCCCTGTGGCCACTACACCATAATAACTCTGTGTGTAAGTGCATCTGAAATTGAAAAAGATTTGGGGTTCTGGTCTATAACATACTTATCTGTAGCAAACAATGGCCATGTAAGCAACAGCTAGAGCTAGCAGATTTGTCTATGTATAAAAGGGAATGAATCGAAGAGAGAAAAATATTATTCTCCCTCTTTACAATGCACTGTAAGGGCCTCATTTGGATACTGCGGTGCAGTTTGGAAATCCCATATACAAACGGGACCTCTGGAACTGAGGCAGTTCAGAGAAGGGCAACTAAATTAATAAGTGGGAATGGAGGGCTTGATTATGCAGGCATATAGACATTTAGAGGCTTTTATCATTGGAGAAGCGGCGGTTGCGTGGGAACATGATAACTTATATCATATTTAATGCCTCATACAGTGAACTCTCTGTGTCAGTGTTCATCTAATAGGTCATATCAGAGGAATCTGGACATCCTTTAGGTTTGGAATAAAATACGTTTCATCTTCAAGTTAGGAGGGTTTCTTTACAGTGAGAACGGTGAAACGTGGAACTGTCTTCCCGCATAGGTGGAATGGCAAGTTCTTTGAAATACTTAAAAAAGGCTGGATAAGTTTCTAACACACACAAAGGATAAAAAAACGAAAAACTAAATTAATTGAGAATACTGGAATTAATACATTACTGTAGTTCGGTTGGTACCGGTCTGCTATCTAATATTGATAATTACTGGTATTTACCTATACTGTAGGTTTGTTTCTGTTTGGTACAGGGATGCGATTATATGGAATTACTGGTATTAATCTATAGATCTTTTATCCAGGTATACTTTCGGGCGTTGTCCGGTTTGGAGTCAGGAGGATTTTTTCCCCCCGCTTTTTTAGCTGGGTTTTTTTTGCCTTCGCTCTTGGATCAACTGGTTAGTATCGGTTCAAATAAAAAAAAAAAAAAAAACAGTGAATAGGTTGGACTTGATGTCCAATGTCTTTATTCACCTTTATTACTATGTTACTATGTACTACCGTACTTATGTGTCTGGAAAGTAAGCCAACACGGTGTGGCTGAACTGTATTTCGTTATCCATGGGCAGTACATCACATACTGTTGCCATGGGAATTGTAGTGCATATACTGTAGCCCTGGGAACTTTCATACTACTGTAGGCCATGGGTTCTTTACATACTGGTAGCCATGGGAATTTCTTATCATACTGGTAGCCATGGGAATTGTATCATCTACTGGTATCCGCATTGGAATTTCATTACATACTGGGTAGCCATGGCATTCAATTACATACTGGTCGCCATGGGAATTTTATTACATACTGGTGCCCTGGCATTTCCATTAAAAAACATACTGGTAGGCCATGGGAATTTTTATTACATATTGTGTGCCATGGAAATTTCATTACATACTGGTAGCCTGGAATTGTATCATATCATTGTAGCCATGGGAATTTCATTACATACTGGTAGCCATGGGCATTTTATTACATCCTGCGCCATGGGAAGTTTATTACATAATGGTGCCATGGGCATTTCATTACATACTGGTAGCCAGGGGAATTTTTACATACTGGACGCATGGGCAGTTCATTACATACTAGTAGTGCCAGGGGCATTTCAGACATACTGGTACCATGGGAATTTCATTACATACTGTAGCCCTGGGAATTGTATCATATACTGGTAGCCATGGAATTTCGATTACATACTGGTAGCCATGGTAATTTTTTACTACTGGTGCCATGGAATTTATAATACATAATGGTAGCCCTGGTAATTTCATTACACACTAGTATCACTGGGCATCTTCATTAGCATACTGGTTCCATGGTAATTCATTCCCATACGATAGGGCCATGGGCATTCGGATCATACTGGTAGCCATGGGAATTTCCTTACAGAGCTAGTAGCCATGGGGCATTTCCTTACATACTGGTAGCCATGGAATTCTCATCACCTACTGGTTAGCCATGGGAATTTCATTACATACTAGTAAGCCAGGGCATGTCATTACATACTGGTAGCCATTGGAATTTCATCACATACTGGTACCATGGGAATTTCATTACATACCTAGTTAGCCATGGGCATTTCATTCGTCATACTGTAGCCATGGAATTCATACATACTGGTAGCCATGGGAATTTCATTAGCATACTGGTAGCCATGTGAATTTCCTTACATACTAGTAGTCCATGGGCATTATATTATTACTGGTAGCCATGGGATTTCATTATCACTCTGGTAGCCATGGGATTGTATCAATACTGGTAGCCATGGGAAGTCTCATTACATACTGTTAGGCCATGGGAATTTTATTACTCTGGTCGTCCATTGAATTTCATTACATACTAGTAGCCCGGTGCATTGCATCCATACTGGTAGCCTGGAAGATTCATCACATACTGGTAGCCATTGGAATTTCATTACATACTAGTAGCCATGGGCATTTCATTACATACTGGTAGCCATGGTAAGTTTATTACAACGGTTCCATGGGAATTTCATTACATCCTGTAGCCATTGGGAATTTCATCCCATACTGGTAGCCATGGGAATTTCATTACAAACTAGTAGGCCATGGGCATTCTTACATACTGTAGCCATGGGAATTTCATCATCATCTGGTAGCCATGGGATTGTAATCCTATACTATAGCCATCGTAATTTTATCAGGTTTTTTGTTTTTTTTTTCTTTTTTTTTTTTTTTTTTTTTTTTTTTTTTTTTTTTTTTTTTTTTGGTTTTTTGTTTTTTTTGTTTTTTTTTTTTTTTTTTTTTTTTTTTTTTTTATTTGGGGCGTACTGTTACCAGTACATTTCATCACTACGGGGGGGGGGGGGGGGGGGTGGGAGGGGGGGGGGGAGGGCTGTTGGCAATGGGAATTTCATTGCATACTGGTAGACATGGGAAGTGTATCATATACCTGGTAGGCCATGGTATTGTATCATATACTGGTACCATGGGATTGTATCATATACTTGTAGCCCAGGAATTTATACATACTGGTATCCATGGTAATTCATTACTACTGGTATCCATGGGAATTGTATCCTATACTGGTAGCCATGGGAATTTCATTACATCCTGGTAGCCATGGGAATTCATACATACTGGTAGCCATGGGAATTGTAATCATATACTGATAGGCCATGGGAATTCATTACATACTGGTACCATGATGGGGAATTTTATTACATACTGGTAGCCATGGGAATTTCATTAGCTCTAGTAGCCATGGCATTTCATACATACTGGTAGCCATGGAATTTTAATTACATACTGGTAAGGCCATGGGAATTTCATTACAATACTGGTAGCCATGGGAATTGTATGCATTACTGGTAGCCATGGGAATTTCATTACATCTGGTATGCGCATGGGCATTTCATTACATACTGGTAGACCTGGGAATTTCATTACTACTGTAGCCATTGGCATTTCTTACATACTGGTAAGCGGCATGGAATTTCCATCATCATACTGGTAGCCATGGGGATTTCATTACCTACCAGTATCCCTGGGCATTTCATTACATACGGGTAGCCATTGTATTTCATACATACTGTAGCCATGGGAATTTCCATTACATACTGGTAGCCTGGAAATTTCATCACATACTGTAGCCCGGGGGAATTTCATACATACTAGTATAGCCATTGGCATTTCATTACTACTGGTAGCCATGGGATTTCTTACCATACTGTTAGGCGCATGGGAATTGTATCATATACTGGTACCACGGTAATTTCACTTTTTTTTTGTTTACACTGGTAGCCATGGGCATTCATTAAATTCCTCACTGGTAGCCATGGGAAATTTCATCACATACTGGTAGTCCATGGAATTTCCAAAATTAGAAAAACATCTAGTAGCCATGGGCATTTCATTACATTCCTAAGCCATGGGAATTTCATAGTCATACTGGAGCCATTGGAATTTCATCATATACTGAATAGCCATGGGAATTTTCATTCATACTGTAGCGGGAAATTAACTGTCCATGGGAAAAAAAAAAACGTTATTAATACATATAATTGGGTATGCATTACATCTTGTAAGTCATGGGAATTTATCAATACTGGTAGTCCATGGGAATTTTGATTACATACTGAGTAGCCATGGGATTTCATTACATACTGGTAGAGCATGGAATTTTTCATCATACTGGTAGCCATGGGAATTGTGCATCGGTAGCATAAGCTGTATGTATTGCCATGGGATTATCATAAACGTAGCCTGATACACATACTGGTAGCCATGGAATTTCATTCACATACTGGTAGCAATGGGAATTGTAGCAGTATATAGGCATGGTAATATGCCATGGCGAGAATTGTTCATATACCTGGGAGCCTGGGAATTTTCATTACATAGCTGGTAGCCATGGGAATTTTCATACGGTAGCGGGTTTCAATACATGTAAGCCATGGCATTTTCATTAGATACTGTAGCCATGGAATTGTAATCAATACTGGTAGCCATGGGAACTTCATTACTACTGGAGTGCCATGGGCAATTTTGCAGTTAGCATACTGGTAGCCATTGATTATTCATTACATACTGGTAGCCATAGGACATTTCCTATCAGCATACTGGTAGCATGGAATTCATCACATACTGGTTCCATGGGATAAAATTCATTACTACTATAGCGCATGGGCATTTCATTACATACGGTATGCCATGGGAAATTTCATTACTGGTACATGACTTGGTAATGGTAGCCATGGTAATTTTATTACTACTGGTAGCCACTGGGAATTTCATCACATACTGTAGCCATGGGAAGTTTCATTCCATACTGGTAGCCATTGGGATTTCATTACATACGTTAGGTAGCCATGTATACTGGAGATTGAATTTAATCATACTGGACCAGAGGACATTTATCATCATAGCTGGTAGCCATTGGAGAATTTCATTACAATACTGTTAGCCATGGAATTGTAATATCTAAGCAGGTTCATACTGGTACCTGGGAATTTCTATTACATACTAGAGGCGCCATGGGCATTTCATTACATACTGTAGCCATGGTTTTCAATTATATACGACCATGGAATTCTCCAACGTAGCCATGGGATTTCATTACATACTAGTAAGCCATGGGCATTTCATGGGAACTATTCTACATACTGTAGCCATGGGAATTGTCATTACCTCTGGTACCATTGGATTTCATCACATACTGGTAGTGCCATGGGAATTTTCACATCAATCTTACAATGTGGAATTCTTAGCTACTAGTAGGCCATGTGGCATTTCTATTACCTACTGTAGGCCATGGGAATTTCATCATTCATCACTACGGGAGCCATGGGAATTGTTCTATACTGTAGCCCATGGTAATTGTATCATATCTGGTAGCCAATGGGAATTGTATCATTACTGTAGCCTGGGAATTTTATTACATACTGGTAGCCATGGAATTTCAATTAATACTTGGTAGATTGGGAATTTTTCATATACTGGTAAGCCATTGGTACTTTTTATCACATACTGGTACCATGGACATTTCAATCACATACTGGTAGCCAATGTGAATTCATTACATACTGTTAGACATGGGAATTTAGCAATACCTGATAGCCATGGTAATTGTATCTGCATACTGGTAAGCCAGGGAATTGTATCATTACTGGTAGCCCATGGGAATTTTATTACATACTGGTAGTCCATGTGGAATTTCATGATATGACTGGTAGCCAGTGGCATTTCTTGACATACTGGTAGAATGGGAATTGATCATATACTGGCTGATTGATTCCGGTCCATGGGAATTTACATACTACTGGTATCAGGTTATTACTCATACCCAATGGGAATTTATCATATACTTTAGACCATGGAATGTTCATACATAACTGGTAGCCTATGGAGATTTATACATACTGGTAGCCAATGGAATTTCATACATACTGGTAGCCATGGGCATTCTTACTACTGGTAGCCAGGAGTTTTCATTACTACTGGACCCTGGGATTTCATTACTACTAAGTGTTTTTTTTAGCCTGGGTATTTTTTCCATTAACAAGACTTGAGCCATTAGGGAATTTATCACTAATCTGGTAGCCATGGGAATTGTCCATATAACTGTAGCTCCTGGAATTGTATCATTACTACTGGGTAGCCATGGTTTCAATGTATCCTAACTGTAGGTCCATGAATTTTATCATAACTGGTAAGCTCATTGGACATTCATATATCTGGTAGCCAATGGGAATTTCATTACATACTGGTTAGCCGATGGGAATTGGTATCATATACTGGTAGCCCATGGAAATTTCATTACATACTGGTAGGCCATGGGAATTTTTATTACATACCTGGTAGTCCATGGAATTTCATTACATACTAGTAGCCATGGGCATTTCATTATATACTTGCAGCATGGGATTCATCACATACTGGTAGCCATGGGAATTTCATTACATACTAGTAGGCCATGGGCATTCATACATACTGAGTAGGGCCATGGGAAGTTCATTACATACTGTAGCCATGGAATTTCATCACATACTAGGTAGGGGCCATGGGAATTTTAACATCACATCCTGTAGCCATGGGAAGTTCATTACATACTATAGTCGCAGGTGCATTTCATTACATACTGGTAGCCATGGGAATTTCATCACATACTGGTACCATGGAATTGTATCATATACTGGTAGCCATGGTAATTGTATCCTATACTGGTAGCCATGGGAATTGTATCATATACTGGTAGGCCATGGGAATTTTATTACATACTGGTACTCATAGGAATTTCATTACATACTGGTAGGATCTGGGAATTTTTATCATATACTGGTCGGCCATGGGAATTTATACCTACTGGTAGCCATGACATTTCATCACATACTGGTAGCCAATGGGAATTTCATTACATACTGGTAGACATGGAATTGTATCATATACTGGTAGCCATGGGGAATTTCATTCATACTGGTAGCCATGGAATTTTATACTAGCTGGTAACCATGGAATTTCATTACAACTAGTGCCATGGGCATTTCATTATATACTGTAGCCATGGAATTCATCACATACTGTAGCCATGTGAATTTCATTACCATACTAGTAGCCATGGGCATTTCATACATACTGGGAGTCCATGGGACTTCATTACATACTGGTGGCATGCCATTGTAATTTCTCACATACTGGTAGCCATTGGATTTCATCACATAGCTTGTAGTTCCTGGGAATTTCATTACATACTAGTAGCCATGGGCATTTCATTACATACTGGTATCCATGGGAATTTCATCACACTGTAGGCCATGGGAATTGTATCATATACTGGTAGCCATGGTAATTCGTATCAATATGACTAGTATGGCCGGGATTGTACATAATTACTGGTAGCCATGGGTAATTTTATTACATACTGGTAGCCATGGGAATTTCATTACACTACTAGGTAGATATGGGATTGTTATCATACCTGGTGCCATGGGATTTATCATGCATACCTGGTAGCCATGGACATTTCATCACATACTGTAGCCAATGGGAATTCATACAATACTGGTAGACATGGAATTGAGCATATACTGGTAGCCTATGGTAATTGTATCATAGACTGGTAGCCATGGGAATTGCATCAAATACTGTATCCATGGAAATTTAATTACATACTGGTGCCATGGGAATTTCATGATATACTGTGAGCCAGGGCATTTCATTGACTACTGGGACATGGAATTGTTATCATACTGGTAGCCATGGTTTTGTACTTATACTGGTTAGCCATGGAATGTATCATATACTGTGTATCCATGGGATAGTTCATTACCATACATTACCCCCATGGGGAATTTTTAATAACTGGTAGCCATGGGCAATTTTATCATATACTGGTACCATGGGAATTTTATTACATACTGGTAGCCTGAATTTCATGATATATACTGGTACCATGTGCATCATTAGACGGCCTGGTTTTCATTACATACTGGTAGCCATGGGTTCATTCTACATGCCTTCACCAATCACACTACTGGTGCGCCATGTGTTTTTCATTACTACTGGTAGCCAAGAATTTTATCATATACTGGTAGCCATGGGAATTTCATGATATACTGGTAGCATGGCATTTCTTACATCTGGTAGCCATGGGTTTTTTCCATTACAATCCTGGAGCCATAGGAATTTTTATCATATACTGTTAGCCATTGGAATTTCATATATACTGGGTAGCCATGGGAATATCAAGTACATACCGTATATCTTCGAGTATAAGCCGAGGCTTTTAGGTTCAAAAAAATCACCTAAAAACCTTGCCGTCGCTTCTACTTGAGTCAATTACTAAACTTACCACCTTCATTCCCGCAGTCAGAAGGAAAGCCGGCACTTCCCCAGTTGTCTTCATATCATCAACGGTGGCGATGATGTCCATCGCGCACGCTGACGGGAACTGGTGAACTGCCGCTCTGCACTAGCACGAGCGGCGCATGCCCGGCAGCAGCGCCGCCCGTTCAGGTACATGAAGACTGAAGATGAAGTGATGAAGGCCAGGTACGGTAAGTGAGCTGGTGGGGGGGGCTGGGGGGACGTATGCCATACAATGACTCTTACCAATACAGTAACGCCGCCAAGACCTTTCATCTTCATCTTCAGTCTTCATGTCTCTGCCGGCTGCCGCTCGCTCTGTGCAGAGCCGGCAGTTCCCAGTTCCCCGTCAGCGTGCGCGATGACATCATCGCGCACCCGTGAAGAACAACTGGGAAGTGCCGGCTTTCCTTCCTGACTCGCGGAATGAAGGTAAGTTTAGTATTGACTCAAGTAGAAGCCGAGGCAAGGTTTTTAGGTTGATTTTTAAACCTAAAAGCCTCGGCTTATACTCGAGTATATACGGTATGTAATGATATTCCCATGGCTACCAGTATATTATGAAATTCCAATGGCTACCAGTATATGATAAAATTCCTATGGCTACCAGTATGTAAT
>JAACNH010001633.1:0-47177 GCA_019447015.1 Hymenochirus boettgeri | reverse complement strand
ACCAGGTAATATCATGAAATTCCATGGCTACCAGTATGTAATAAAATTCCATTGCTACCAGTATATGTCAATTCCCATGCTACCAGTATATGATACAATTACCATGGCTAACCAGTACATATGCTAGCACTTCCCATGTCTACCAGTAATGTAATGAAATTCCCATTGCTACAGTATGTGATGACATGCCATGGCTATCCATTATGTGAAAAATTAAAATTAAATTCCCATGGCTACCAGTATATGATAAAATTCCATATCTACCAGTATGTAATGAAATTCCCATGGCTACCAGTATGTAATAAAATTCCCATGGCTACCAGTATATGATACAATTCCCATGGCTCAGTATCATGATAAATTACCATGGCTACCAGTATATTATACATTCCCATGGCTACATAAATGTGATGAAATTATCCCATGGTCCAGTAATGTAATGAAATGCCCATGGCTTACATTGTATGAAATTCCCATGGCTACCAGTATTTTTGGTGGGGAAAAAAAAAAAAAAAAAAAAAAAATGAAATTCCATGGCTACCCGTAATGTAATCGAAATTCCCATGGCTACAGTATGAAGAAATTTCCCATGGGGGTACAATTTCATTTCATGAAATGCCCATGGCCTAGTATGTAATGAAGTCCCATGCTACCAGTATGTGATGAAATTCCCATGGCTACCAGTATTTAATGAAATGCCCATGCTACTAGTATGTCTGAAATTCCATGGCTACCAGTATGTATAAAATTCCCATGGCTACTCAGTAATGTAATGAAATTCCCATGGCTATACATTAAATGATACAATTTCCATGGCTAACCAGTATGTAATTAAATTCCCATGCTACCAGATGTATGAACTGCCCATGGCTTACCAGTATGTAATGAAATTCCCAGGTACCAGTATGTGATGAAATTCCCATGTCTACCAGTATGTAATAAAATTCCCATGGCTACCAGTATGTAAATTAAATCCCAGGCTACCAGTATGTAATGAAATGCCCTGGCCTACTAGTATGTAATAAATCCCATGGCTACCATATGTTATGAAATTCCCATGGCTACCAGTATGTAATGAAATGTTCTATGGCTACTAGTATGTAATGAGATTCCCATGGCTACCCAGTATGTAATAAATTCCCATGGCTACCAGTATGTAATGAAATTCCCCATGGCTACCATATATGATACAATCCCATGGCTACCCAGTATGTAATGAAATGCCATGGCTACCATATTAATGACATTCCATGGCGTTACCAGTCATGTAATAAAATTCCGCATGGCTACCAGTAATGATCCAATTCCGCATGGCACCATTATTGATAACAATTAACCATGGCTACCAGTATAGATACAATTCCCATGTCTACCAGTATGTATGACAGTCCCATTGGCTACCAGTATTTGATGAAATATCCTTGGGGGGGGCTGTGTTACCAGTATGTGATAAAATCCCATGGCTACCAGTAATAATGATAAAATTCCATATCTACCAGTAGTGTAATGAAATTCCCATGCTACCATATGTAATACAATTCCCATGGCTACCATTATATGATACATCCCATGGCTACCAGTAATGATACCATGACCATGGCTACCAGTATATGATAAAATTCCATGGCTACCAGTATGTGAGAAATTCCCATGGCTAACCAGTATGTCATGAATTCCCATGGCTATTGATGTATGAAGCCCATGGCTACTAGTATGTAATGAAATTCCATGGCTACCATTAGGTGATGAAATTCCCTGCTACCATATGTATTAAATGCCATGGCTCCAGTATGTAATGAAATTCCCGTGCTACCAGTAGATGGCCATTCCCCTGGCATACCAGTCTGTAATGAATTCCCATGGCTACCAGTATGTAATGAAATGCCCATGGCTACTAGTATGGTATGAAATTCCCATGGCTACCAGTATGTGATGAAATTTCCATGGCTACCAGTAGTAATGAACTTCCCATGGCTACCAGTATGTAATGAAATCCCATCCCCAGTATGTAATGAAATGCCCATGGCTACTGGTAAGTAATGAAATCCCCATGGGCTACCAGTATGTGATAACTTTCCCATGGTTTACCAGTATGTAATGAAATCCCATGGCTCCTAGTATGTAATGAAATTCCCCCATTGCTACCAGTATGTAATGAAATGCCCATGGCACCAGTATGTATGAAATTCTCCATGGCTATAAAATATATATCTTAAATAATATAAAATAGCTAATATACTATAATAAAATCGCTCCATACGCTCCCTTCACATATATCGCTCATAGCGATATACTAATTCCGCTTCTACTATAAAACAACCTCCTATAAAATAAATAATCCATATATAAATAGAAATTCTCGACTAGCTCACACCATATATTATATATATCATCTCTAATAAATAACTATATAATATACATATAATATATATCAAAATCTAATCAATTATAATAACAATAAATAAAATTCTCAAAGTACAATATAATATAGCTCTCCCCCTCCTCTTCCCCCTCCCCTCCTCCCCTCTCTCGCTCTCTCTCCTCTCCCGCCTCCCCCCCTCTCCTCTTCTCCCTCTCTCCGCTCCTCTATCCCTCTTCCCTCTCATCCTTCTCTCTACTCCTCATCCCCACCTACTCCCCTCCTCCCCCTCCTCCCCTTCATCTCTCTCTCTCCTCTCCCCCTCTCCCATCCCCTCCACGCTCATCCCCTCTCTCTCTCCCCTCTCCCCTCGCTCCCTTCCACCTCTCCTCCCCTCTCTCCTCCTCCTCCTTCCTCTCTCCCTCCGGCTCTCCCTATCCTTTCCCCTTACCTCCCCCTCTCTCCCTCCCCCCTCTCCTCCCTCCTCTCGGCTCCCTCCTCTCTCCCATCCGTCCTCCCCCCCCCCCCCCCCCCTCTCCTCCCCCTACCCTCTATCCCCTCTCGCTCTCGTCCCCTTCTCTTCCTCTCCTCCCTCCCTCTCCCCCTCTCCTCTCTCGCTATCTCCCCTCCCCCCCCTCTCTCCTCTCTTCCTCTCTACCCCCCCTCTCCGCTCTCTCTCCCCTCCAACTCCCTCTCCCCTCTACTCTATCCTCCTGCGTTCACGCTATCTCCCTCCCTCTCTCCCTCGCTCTCCCGCTCGCTCCCCCTCTCCGACTCTCCCCGTCTCCCCCTCTGCTATAAAATAGCTAAGGGGGGCTAACTAAATACAATATATACTATATAAAGCTAAAATATAAATAATACTCATAACTAAAAAAAATCAAAAAAATAAAATATAAAATATAAATAATAATATAACTATATAAAATAATATAATAAAATTATAGTAAATAAAAAATATATAATATATGCTGCTATATCTATAAAAAAATACTAATATAGATATATAAGACTAATAACTAGACTAAAAAATATAAATAATAAAATAATAACTACCCATCTATCTAACTACCTACTGGCTCTACTACTACTAACCACTCCTACACACTCTATTCACCCTCCCCTCATCTCTCTCTCCCTCTCTTCTTCGCTCCCCTCCCCTCCCCCTCTCTCCCTCCCTCCCCCCTCTTCCCTTCCTCCTCCTCTCTTCCTCCTCTCTCTCTCTCCCTCCTAACGCTACCTCCCCTCGCATCTCGCTCTCTCTCTCCCTCCCCCTCCCCTCCCGCCTCTCTCTCCTCCTCCCCTCTCGTACCTCTCCCCACGCTCTCCCCCCCCCTCTCCTCCTCTTCCTCCTCCCTCTCCATCTCCTCTCTCCCTCCCTCCTCCTCCTCTCTCTCCCTCCCTCCGTCTCCCCTCCCCTCCCTCTCTTCCTCCCTCTCTCCCTTTTTTATCCCTCCCCCTCCCCCCCGCTCTCTCCTCTCCTCTCCCTCTCTCGCTCCCTTCCCGCCCTTCCCTCCTCTCCCCTCTCGCCTACCTCTCAGCTCCTCCCTCCTCCCCTTCCCCTCTCCCTCCCGCCCTCCCTCCGCTCCCCTCCTCTCCCCTCCTCCTTCCCCTCCCTCTCCTCTCCTCCTCCTCCCATCTTCTCCCTCCTCTCCGCTCTCCCACCCCTCCCCCCTCCTCCCTCTCTCCCTCCTCCCCCCCCCGTCTCTGCTCCCATTTCCCCTGGCTCCCCGTCTGTCTGCCTTCCCCTGGGCTCCCAGTATGTTAATAAAATTCCCATGGCTAACCAGTATGTAAGACATGCCCATGGCTACTAGTATGTATGAAAACACTTCCCCATGGCTTACCGTATGTAATAAAATTCCCTGGCTACCAGTATGTAATGACGCCTGGAGCCATGGGATTTCATTCCATACTGGTAGCCATTGGAAATTGGTATCATATACTGAATAGCCATGGGAATTTATCCTACTGTAGCCATATCATGTACATAAGCTGGAATTTATTCATACGGTAGGATTTAGCCATCTGGGAACCTGAATTCATGTACCTACTAGTAGCCATGGTAATTGTCTTATTCATACTGTTAGCCATGGGAATTTCATCACATACTGTATCCATGGGAATTTGCTTACATATCTAGTAGCCATGGGTACTTGTATACATATCCTGGTTAGCCATGGGACTTGTATCATCACTGGTAGCCATGGGAATTGTATATGTATTTAAGTGTCACATACTGTAAGCCATGGGAACATTGTTCATATACGGTTATCCCATGGGAAGTTTTATCATCATACGGGTAGCCATGGGACATTTGATCAATACTGGTAGTCCATGGGAATTTCATTACATACTGGTAGCCATGCCTGGTACATTTTCATTACATACTGGTAGCCATTGGAATTTCATGTACCATTTCAATCATACTATAGCCATGGGCATTTTCATTATATACTGTAGCCATGGAAGTTTCATCAATACTGGTAGCCATGGGAATTTCATTACTACTAGTAGCCATGGGCATTTGCATTACATACTGGTAGCCATGAATTTCATTACATACTGGTAGCCATGGGAATTTCATCACATACTGGAGTCCATGGGAATTCATCACATACTGGTAGCCATGGGAATAATTCATTACTACTAGTAGCCATGGGCATTTCATTACCATACTGGTAGCCATGGGAAATTTCATCACATACTGGTACCATGGGAATTGGTATTCATATACTGGTAGCCATGGTAATTGGTATCATATACTGGTAGCCATGGGAATTTTATCTATCACTAATACTGGTAGCCATAGGAATTTCATTACATACGGTATAAGGGGAATTTTATCATTATACTGGTAGCCATGGAATTTAATCAATACTGGTAGCCATGGACATTTCATCACATACTGGTGCAATTGGGATTTCATTACAATACTGGTAGCCATGGAATTGTATCATATACTGGTAGCCAGGAATTCATTACATACTGGTACCCTGGGGAATTTTATTACATACTGTGCCATGGGAATTTCATTACATACTAGTAGCCATGGGCTCATTTATAATACTGGTAGCCATGGGAATTTCATCACATACTGGTAGCCATGGGTAATTTCATTACATACTAGTAGCATGGGCATTTCATTACATACGGAGCCATGGGAATGTCATTACGCATACTGGTACCATTGGATTTCATCACATACTGGTAGCCATGGGAATTTTCACATCACATCTGGTAGCCATGGGAATTTTCATTACTACTAGTAGGCCATTGGCATTTCATTACATACTTGTAGGCCATGGGAATTCACTTCATCACATAGGGAGCCTGGGAATTGTATCTATACTTGTAGCCCATGGTAATGTATCATATACTGGTAGCCATGGGAATTGTATCATTACTGGTACCTGGGAATTTTATTACAACTGGTAGCCAGTAATATTCATTACATACTGGTAGATATGGGATTTTACATATACTGTGTAGCCATGGGATTTTTATCACATACTGGTATCCATGGACAATTTCAATCACATACTGGTACCAAGGGAATTTCATTACATACTGGTAGAACATGGGATTGTAGCATATCCTGTAGCCATGGTAAATGTATCCTGCATACTGGTTAGCCAGGTGTGAATTGTATCAAATACGGTACCATGGGAATTTTTACATACTGTGTACCATGGAATTTCTGATATACTGGTAAGCCATGGGCATTCATTACATACTGGGTAGCATGGGAATGTATATATACTGGTAGCCATGGTAATTGTATCTTCTAACCTGGTAGCCATGGGAATTGTACATATACTGGTACCATGGGAATTTATTTACATACTATTCCCGGGAATTTTATTATATACTTGTACCATGGGAATTTTATATATTACTGGTAGCCATGGGATTTTATTACATACTGGTAGCCATGGAAATTTCATGATATACTGGTAGCCATGTGCATTTCATTACCATACTGTAGCCGGGTTTTTATTACATACTGATACCTGGGCATTTATTACTATCTGGTTTTTTTTTAGCCATGGGTTTTCTTCCATTACACTTGAGCCAATAGGGAATTTATCATAAATCTGTACATGGGAATTTCATGATAACTGGGTACCTGGCCAATTTCATTACCTTCTGGTAAGCATGGGTTTTTCATTACCTAATGGCTACCAGTATATGATACAATTCCCATGGCTACCAGTATGTAATGAAATTCCCATGGCTACCAGTATGTAAAGAATTTCCCATGGCTACCAGTATGTAATGAAATTCCCATGGCTACCAGTATATGATACAATTCCCATGGCAACAGTATGTGATGTAATGCCCATGGATAACGAAATACAGTTCAGCACACCGCTGTTGGCTTACTTTCCAGACAAATAAGTACGGTAGTTACATAGTAACATAGTAATAAAGGTTGAATAAAGACATTCGTCCATCAAGTCCAACCTATTCACTTTTTTTTTTTTTTTTAACCCTACCTAACAGTTGATCCAGAGGAAGGCAAAAAAAACCCAGCTAAAAAAGGGGGGGAAAAATTCCTTCCTGACTCCAAACGGCAACCGGAAAGTATCCCTGGATCAACCAGATCTATATGCATTAATACCAGTAGCTTGTAAAGAGGAGAATAATTTTTTCTCTCTTGATTCCATTCCCCTCTTTATACAAGACAATATCTTGCTAGCTCTAGCTGTTCTACCTGGCATTGTTTGCTACAGCTAAGTCTGTTATCTACCAGAACCCCCAAATCTTTTTCCATTTCAGATGCACTTAACACAGAGTTATTTATGGTGTAGGTGGCACAGGGATTATTAAATCCCAAATGCATCACCTTACATTTATCAACATTGAATCTCATCTGCCATTCTGCTGCCCATTTGATAATATTCTAGGTCTGCTTCAGCACTTGCACATCATTGGAAGTTTCCAAAGCTCTGCATAATTTAGTGTCATCAGCAACACACAGAGACCTTGCTCTCAATGCCCCTTCTAAGTCATTTATAAACAGATTAACAGAAGCGGCCCCAGTACAGAACCCTGAGGAACTCCGCTTAGAACTTTAGCCCACATAGATGTAGCTCCATTAACCACCACTCTCTGTTTGCGGTCCAATAACCAGTTCTCTATCAATGAACAAATGTTTTCTTCAAGGCCAACAGTCCTCAGTTTATACATTAGTCGCCTATGTGGCACAGTATCAAAGGCTTTTGCAAAATCCAAATATACCACATCCACAGCTGTGCCTGAATCTAACTTCTTACTCACTTCTTCTAAAAAAACCAATTAAATTTGTCTGGCATGATCTATTTCTCATAAATCCATGCTGACTACTACATAGATGATCTCTGGAGACAAAGTCAAGGATATGATCCCTTAACAAAGTTTCCATCACCTTCCCTACCACTGATGTTAGGCTTACAGGTCTATAGTACCAGGCTGTGAACGACTACCTTTTTTGAATATTGGTATTACATTGGCTTTTTCCAATCCAGCGGCACATCCCCAGACAAAAGCGAATCTGAAAAGATGAGACCAGTGGTCTGCTAGAACTGAACTAAGCTCTTTTAAATCCTAGGATGCAATCCATCTGGTCCTGGCGCTTTATTGATATTAACTTTGTCTAATTGATTCTGTACCATATCCTCGTTATCCAATGTGAAGACTCTTCTTTCCTCCCTGCACATTGTTACAACCCTACTGTAAGGATCTCAACAGTAAAAACCGATGTAAAAAAACGGTTTAGCAGATTAGCCTTTTCGGCATCCTCTACAACCACCTCAGCTCCATTATTTAATGGTCCCACATTCTCAGTCCTCATTTTTTTACCATTTATATACTTAAAAAACATCTTGGGGTTGGACTTGCTTGTTCGGCAATCCGTGTTTCATTTTCTATTTTAGCTAGTTTAATTGCTTTCTTGCACTCTTTATTACAACTTTTGAAGTCCCTGTAAGCCTGTTCTGTGCCTTCTGCTTTCAAAATTTTAAAAGCCCTTTTCTTTTTTTCCATTTCCCTTTTTACCTGAGCATTAAGCCATGCAGGAGTGGACCTAATTTTTTTACACTTGTTTCCTAAGGTACCGATTTGGAAATGTTATAGTTTAATATCCCTTTAAAAGTGGTCCACATCTGCTCAGTATCTTTACCTAGAAACGTTCCCCCACCAGTCTATGAGCAGGAGCGATTCCTTTAAAAGCATAAAATTAGCTTTCCTAAAGTTAAAAGTTTTTGTTAAGCCAGTGCACTTTAGTTTTCTGCAACCTAATTAAATGACACTATATCAGGTCACTATTCCCTAAGCTTCCCATTACCTTCATCTCCAAAATGAGCTCTGGGTTATTAGATATCACAGATCAACAACAGCATTCTGTCTAGTAGGAACTTCTACCATCTGTGAAAGAAAATGCTCATATAGGAAATTAAGAACTTTATCCTTTTGAGGTGCTGGCAGTTCCATTACTCCAATCTATTTCAGGGTAGTTAAAACCCCCATAACCAGAACATGCCCCATACCAGCACTTCGCCAACTGCATATGGAGATTCATTTCCACCCTCTCCCCGGCATTTGGCGGCTTATAACACACTCCAACAATTAATTTACCTACCTTCTTGCTTCCTGTACACGTTCCACCCATAAGTTTCTGCCGCATCGTTTGCTCCCCATCTATTCCATCTTTAAATTTGGCTTCAATTCCTGTTTAACATACATACATACTCCTCCTCCTTTCTTATTCACTCGGTCATGTCTAAATAAGGAGTACCCTTCAATATTTACTGTCCAGTCGTGTGAATCATTAAGCCATGATTCTGCTATATCCAATTACATCATACCTTTCCTTTACGCTATTATTTCAAGTTCGCCGGTTTTTCCAGCCAGACTCCTTGCATTTGTAAACATACATTTTAGATTATCAATTGATTTACTTCCATACATGGTCGTACATGCCTCCTTATCTCTATGCTCCCCCCTCCTCTTTCTCCTCCCTCCGTTGTGTTACTAGCCCCCAGATCCCTAACTTCTCTATCTACCCCTGTGTAGTTAAACGTTCCCCTCCCCCCCCATACCTAATTTAAAATCTCCTCCAACCCCCTAGCCATCTTCTCCCCCAAAACAGTTGCACCATCACCATTGAGGTGCAATCCGTCACTACTAAAGAGCCTGTAGCCAACAGAAAAGTCAGCCCAGTTCTCTAAAAACCCAAACCCCATCTCCTTACACCACTCCCTTAGCCACGCATTTATACTCCTGAGCTCCCGTTGCCTCCCTAGCGTAGCACGTGGCTGCGGTAGTATTTCTGAAATCACTACCCTGGAGGTCCTTGCTTTTAACTTGGCCCCTAATTCTCGGAAATCATTTTTAAGGACCTCACCTCCACCTCTAACTTTGTCATTGGCCCCAATGTGAACCAAGACCGCCGGGTCACTCCCAGCCCCACCCAATAATCTGTCTACACGATCCACCACATGTCGAACCCTAGCACCCGGCAGGGAACACACTGTTCGGCATGTAGGGTCTTGGTGACAGATTACCCTATCTACCCTTCTAATAATAGAATCCCCTACCACTACCACCTGTCTATCCTTCCTAGCCCCCAGTTCTCCCTCCCTTGTATTGGAGATGGCCGTCCCCTGGGTGCTCAAGGGAAAGGCCCGCTCCATACATGCTGCTTCCGAGCCATCGTCCTCCACATCTTCCCCTAAAATGGCAAATCTGTTGGGATCGACCAGCTGGGAAGAAGCCCCCCTATCCTTCCGTCCCCTACTTCCCCTGGTGACCCTTACAAATCTATCTTCCTTCTCCACCTTATCTGCCCCATCTCCACCCACCAGTTTACTGGCCCCTGCCAGTACCTGCATTTCCCCCAGGTTTGCCAAGTCCTGCAATGCTGCAAGTTTACCCCTTAGACTCTGTACCTCAGATTCCAAATGGGCAACCCACTCACACCTGACACATACATAGGTCCCCTGGGGCGGCTGCTCCAAGATCCCATACATGCGGCAGGATGCACATTGCGCGGCCCCAACAAAACTGTCCATACTAAACAGCAATACACAGCAGAGACACAGTAGAGAAATAGTGTTGTTCTCAAACGCTTTCTTGTTTTAAACGCTTTAGTTTTTTAAGGCTGTCAATTCTCTTAAAAACAGAAAAATCTCTTTAAAACAGGAAATCGCTCAGAGCTAATCGCTCATGGGAAGTGCCTTAAATGAGGTTCAAAACCTCATTTAAGGCCCCTGCCCTCTACGCCAAGGGCCAGGAGTTTCTAGCAAAAGTAAAAATAGGGGAACACATGTGCTCCCCATGTCCTTCCCCTTATTTGCTTTTTCTAGAATGCCCATGGCTACCAGTATGTAATTCATTTTTCATGGCTACCAATATGTAATGAAATGACCATGGCTACCACTTTATGATAAAATTCCCATAACTACTAGAATATGCAAAAATTCCCATGGCAACCAGTATGTGATAAAATTCCTATGGCTACCAGTATGTGATAAAATTGCTATGGCTACCAGTATGTTATGTAATGCCCATGGCTACCAGTGTGTGATGTAATTCCCATGGCTACAAGTATGTAACATAGTAACATAGTAATTAAGGTTGAATAAAGACATACGTCCATCAAGTCCAACCTATTCTCCCTCCTATATTCCTTTCTGACTCCAAACAGCAATCGGAACCTATCCCTGGATCAACCAGATCAATATTCATTAATACCAGTAATTCTCTATATTATATAGTATCCCTGTACCAACCAGAACTACAGTATATGCATTAATACCAGTAATTCTCAATAGTATATAGTATCCCCGTACCAACCAGAACTACAGTATATGTATTAATACCAGTAATTCTCAATATTATATAGTATCCCTGTACCAACCAGAACTACAGTATATGCATTAATACCAGTAATTCTCAATAGTATATAGTATCCCTGTACCAACCAGAATTACAGTATATGTATTAATACCAGTAATTCTCTATATTATATAGTATCCCTGTGCCAACCAGAACTACAGTATATGCATTAATACCAGTAATTCTCAATATTATTTAGTTTTAGAAACTTATCCAGGCCTTTTTTAAAGCTATTCAATGAACTTGCCATTACCACATCTGCTGGAAGACAGTTCCACAGTTTCATCCATGTGATGTAATTCCCATGGCTACCAGTATGTGATGTAATGCCCATGGCTACCAGTATGTAATGAAATTCCCAGGGCTACCAGTATGTAATGTAATGCCCATGGCTACCAGTATGTGATAAAATTCCTATGGCTACCAATATGTTATGTAATGGCCATGGCTACCAGTATGTAATGAAATTCCCATGGCTACCAGTATGTAATGAAATTCCCAGGGCTACCAGTATGTAATGTAATGCCCATGGCAACTAGTATGTGATGTAATGCCCATGGCTACGAGTATGCAATGAAATTCCCAGGGCTACCAGTATGTAATGTAATTCCCATGGCAACCAGTATGTGATAAAATTTCTATGGCTACCAGTATGTGATGTAATGCTCATGGCTACTAGTATATAATGAAATGCCCATGGCTACAAGTATGTAATGACATTCCCAGGGCTACCAGTATGTGATGAGAAGAGATGGTAACTTAATGTAAATGGCTCTGGGACATGTGATATGGTTGTGAGAACATGTTCAAATATCCAGGACTTTCAAAAAAACAATTTTATTCTTACACGTGGTACTTTCGAGCTTCCGCGTTTGCTTTTCAATGATTATCCCATAAACGATTCGTAGATCGTTCAATTTTCGAATTTGATAGTTATCGAAAGTTCGAAAGTCCAAGAAATCTGGGTCCGGGATAGTTTGAACTCGATAAGTTCGTCTTGAACTCAGGTTCAAGTTCTAGTCCATCTCTAGTGATGAGTTGCCCATGGCTACCAGTATGTGATGAAATACCCATGGCTACCAGTATGTAATGAAATAACCATGGCTACCAGTTTGTGATAAAATTCCCATGGCTATCAGTATGTAATGAAATTCCCATGGCTACCAGTATGTGATGAAATTCCCATGGCTATCAGTATGTAATGAAATTCCCATGGCTACCAGTATGTGATGAAATTCCCATGGCTACCAGTATGTGATGAAATGCCCATGGCTATCAGTATGTGATAAAATGTCCATGGCTACCAGTATGTGATGAAATGCCCATGGCAACCAGTATGTGATGAAATTCCCATGGCTACCAGTATGTAATGAAATGCCCATGGCTATCAGTATGTGATAAAATGCCTATGGCTACCAGTATGTGATAAAATGCCATGGCTACCAGTATGTGATGAAATTACCATGGCTATCGTATGTAATGAAATTCCCATGGCTACCAGTATGTGATGAAATTCCCATGGCTACCAGTATGTGATGAAATGCCCATGGCAACCGTAGTGATGAAATTCCCATGGCTACCGTATGAATGAAATGCCCATAGCTATCAGTATGTGATAAAATGCCTATGGCTACCAGTATGTGATTAAAAAATGCCATGGCTACCAGTATGTGATGAAATTCCCATGGCTATCAGTATGTAATGAAATTCCCATGGCTACCAGTATGTGATGAAATTCCCATGGCTACCAGTATGTGATGAAATGCCCATGGCTATCAGTATGTGATAAAATGCCTATGGCTACCAGTATGTGATAAAATGCCCATGGCTACCAGTATGTGATGAAATTACCATGGCTATCAGTATGTAATGAAATTCCCATGGCTACCAGTATGTGATGAAATTCCCATGGCTACCAGTATGTGATGAAATGCCCATGGCAACCAGTATGTGATGAAATTCCCATGGCTACAAGTATGTAATGAAATGCCCATAGCTATCAGTATGTGATAAAATGCCTATGGCTACCAGTATGTGATAAAATGCCCATGGCTACCAGTATGTGATGAAATTACCATGGCTATCATATGTAATGAAATTCCATGGCTACCAGTATGTGATGAAATTCCCATGGCTACCAGTATGTGATGAAATGCCCATGACTATCAGTATGTGATAAAATGCCCATGGCTACCAGTATGTGATTAAATTCCCATGGCTACCAGTATGTGATATAATGCCCATGGCTACCAGTATGTAACGAAATTCCCATGGCTACCAATATGTGATGAAATGCCCATGGCTACTAGTATGTAATGAAATACCCATGGCTACCAGTATGTAATGAAATGCCCATGGTTACTAATATGTAATGAAATACCCATGGCTACCAGTATGTGATGAAATTTCCATGGCTACCAGTATGTGATGAAATGTCCATGGCTACCAGTATGTGATGAGATTCCCATGGCTACCAGTATGTGATGAATTTCCCATGGCTACCAGTATGTGATGAAATGCCCATGACTATCAGTAAGTGATAAAATGCCCATGGCTACCAATATGTGATGAGATTCCCATGGCTACCATTATGTGATGTAATGACCATGGCTACCAGTATGTAATGAAATGCCCATGGCTACCAGTATGTGATGTAATACCCATGGCTACCAGTATGTAATGAAATGCCCATGGCTACCAGTATGTGATGAGATTCCCATGGCTACCAGTATGTGATGTAATGCCCATGGCTACCAGTATGTAATGAAATGCCCAGGGCTACCAGTATGTGATGAGATTTACATGGCTACCAGTATGTGATGTAATGCCCATGGCTACCAGTATGTAATGAAATGCCCATGGCTACCAGTATGTGATGAGATTCCCATTGCTACCAGTATGTGATGTAATGACCATGGCTACCAGTATGTAATGAAATGCCCATGGCTACCAGTATGTGATGTAATACCCATGGCTTCCAGTATGTAAGGAAATGCCCATGGCTACCAGTATGTGATGAGATTCCCATGGCTACCAGTATGTGATGTAATGCCCATGGCTATCAGTATGTAATGAAATTCCCATGGCTACTAGTATCTGATGAAATGCCCATGGCTACATGTATGTGATGTAATGACCATGGCTACCAGTATGTAATGAAATGCCCATGGCTACTAGTATGTGATGAAATGCCCATGGCTACCAGTATGTAATTAAATGCCCATGGCTACCAGTATGTGATGAGATTCCCATGGCTACCAGTATGTAATGAAATACCCATGGCTACCAGTATGTAATGAAATGCCCAGGGCTACCAGTATGTGATGAGATTCACATGGCTACCAGTATGTGATGTAATGCCCATGGCTACTAGTATGTAATGAAATTCCCATGGCTACCAGTATGTGATGTAATGTCCATGGCTACCAGTATGTGATGAGATTCCCATGGCTACCAGTATGTGATAAAATGCCCATGGCTACCAGTATGTAATCAAATACCCATGGCTACCAGTATGTGATGCAATGCCCATGGCTACCAATATCTGATGTAATGCCCATGGCTACTAGTATGTAATGAAATTTCCATGGCTACTAGTATGTGATGTAATGCCCATGGCTACTAGTATGTAACGAGATACCCATGGCTACCAGTATGTGATGAAATGCCCATGGCTACCAGTATGTGATGAAATTCCCATGGCTACCAGTATGTAATGAAATGCCCATGGCTACCAGTATGTGATGTAACGCCCATGGCTACTAGTATGTAATGAAATTCCCATGGCTACCAATATGTGATGTAATGTCCATGGCTACTAGTATGTAATGAAATACCCATGGCTACCAGTATGTAATGAAATGCCCATGGCTACTAGTATGTAATGAAATTCCCATGGCTACTAGTATGTAATGAAATACCCATGGCTACCAGTATGTGATGTAACGCCCATGGCTACTAGTATGTAATGAAATTCCCATGGCTACCAATATGTGATGTAATGTCCATGGCTACCAGTGTGTAATGAAATGCCCATGGCTACCAGTACGTCAGAAATGCCCATGGCTACCAGTATGTGATGTAATGCCCATGGCTACTAGTATGTAATGAAATGCCCATGGCTACAAGTATGTAATGAAATGCCCATGGCTACCAGTATGTGATGTAATGCCCATGGCTACGAGTATGTAATGAAATGCCTATGGCTACCAGTATGTAATGAAATGCCCATGGCTACTAGTATGTGATGAAATGCCCATGGCTACCAGTATGTGATGTAATGCCCATGGCTACTAGTATGTAATGAAATTCCCATGGCTACCAGTATGTGATGTAATGTCCATGGCTACTAGTATGTAATGAAATACCCATGGCTACCAGTATGTAATGAAATGCCCATGGCTACAAGTATGTAATGAAATGCCCATGGCTACTAGTATGTAATGAAATACCCATGGCTTTCAGTATGTGATGAAATGCCCATGGCTACCAGTATGTGATGTAATGCCCATGGCTACTAGTATGTAATGAAATGCCCATGGCTACCAGTATGTGATGAATCCCATGGCTACCAGTATGTGTTAATGCCCATGGCTACCAGTATGTGATGTAATGCCTATGGCTACTAGTATGTAATGAAATGCCCATGGCTACCAGTATGTAATGAAATGCCCATGGCTACCAGTATGTGATGTAATGCCCATGGCTACTAGTATTAATGAAATGCCCATGGCTACCAGTATGTGATGTAATGCCCATGGCTACCAGTATGTGATGTAATGCCTATGGCTACTAGTATGTAATGAAATGCCCATGGCTACCAGTATGTGATGTAATGCCCGTGGCTACCAGTATATAATAAAAATAACAGTTTGCTACTAGTATAATGGAATACTGTTCCTCTGTGTCATCATCTCTCGCTTTGTCTATGTTTGTCTCTCTTTCTATCTCTATTAAGTACCTAGTGGGTGTGGCTTAATTGGGACAGGGGTGTGGTCTAAAAAATCACATTGAGTTTTTGAAATTGCCCGATGTTCTCAGACCCTAGAGACGCCCCTGATCTCCACTAAACTCACTTTTACACGCTGACAAAATGGCGCCTGTCTAGCTGCCTTCTATACCCAGGGGGTTGGCACGGGTAACAATAGCTGCCATTGGTGAATTTGGGACGTGAAAATGCACAAAAATTCAGGAATGTTAGAAAATATTTGGAAAATCAAAAATTTTCAAACACGTGTTCGGAAAATCTGTGAGTTCCGTGGATTTCCAGATCTTGGATATCCGCCGTGCAACTGGGTTCGGATCCGCAATCCGGCGCATCTCTAGTGGTATCGATAACTATGTCGCTACTTTAGATAACAATATTTTATCGATCAGTGACTCGTGAACCCAGAACCCAGGACCCTGAGAGATAAACAGCATGGTGGCTCAGTGGTTAGCACTCATGGCTCAAATCCACCCTTGGACACATCTGCAGGAGTTTGTATGTTCTCCGGTTTTCCCCACAATTATAGAGACATGTGTATTTGTCAAAAAAAATTGCTTAGATCGCAAGCTCTTCGGGGCAGGGCCTGATGTGAATGTATACATGGAATTGTAAAGAGCCACAAAAGATGTTGGCCCCATATAAATCCTATGTAATAATAGTAATTATAATAAACGTGGTACTGCCCTACTGTACCCTGATAGGTAGTATTTAAACTGGACATCCTACCCCAGAGATGAACATAGTACTGCCTTACTACCAGCAGGACATCCTACCCCAGAGATGAACATAGTACTGCCTTACTACCAGCAAGACATCCTACCCCAGAGATGTAGTACTGCCTTACTACCAGCAGGACATTCTACCCAGAGATGAACATAGTACTGCCTTACTACCAGCAGGACATCCTACCCCAGAGATGAACATAGTACTGCCTTACTACCAGCAGGACACCCTACCCCAGAGATGAACATAGTACTGCCTTACTACCAGCAGGACATCCTACCCCAGAGATGAACATAGTACTGCCTTACTACCAGCAGGACATCCTACCCCAGAGATGAACATAGTACTGCCTTACTACCAGCAAGACATCCTACCCCAGAGATAAACATAGTACTGCCTTACTACCAGCAGGACACCCTACCCCAGAGATGAACATAGTACTGCCTTACTACCAGCAGGACATTCTACCCCAGAGTAACATAGTACTGCCTTACTACCAGCAGACATCCTACCCACAGAGATGAAACATAGTACTTGCCTTACTACCAGCAGACACCCTACCCCAAGATGAACATAGTACTGCCTTACTACCACAGCCATTCTAACCCCAGAGATGAACATGTACTGCCTTACTACCAGCAGGACATCCTACCCCGAGATGAACATAGTACTGCCTACTACACTGACACCTACCCAGACCTAGTACTCTACTACCAGCAGGACATCCTACCCCAGAGATGAAACATAGTACTGCCTTACTACCACAGGACATCCTACCCCAGAATGAACATAGTACTGGCCTTACTACCAGCAGACTCCTACCCCACCGAGATGAACATAGTAATGCCTCTACCAGCAGACAATCCTACCCAGAGATGAACATAGTACTGCCTTACTACCAGCAGGACATCCTACCCCAGAGATGAACATAGTACTGCCTTACTACCAGCAGGACATCCTACCCCAGAGATGAACATAGTACTGCCTTACTACCAGCAGACATCCTACCCCAGAGATGAGAATATTAACTGCCTTACTACACTGGACATCCTACCCCAGAGATGAACCTATACTGCCTTACTACCAGCAGGACATCCTACCCCCAGAGATGGCATGTACTGCATACTACCAGCAGGACATCCTACCCCAGAGATGAACATAGTACTACTGCCTTACTACCAGCAGACACCCCCTAACCCCAGATGAACATATACTATGCTCTTACTACCACGGACCTCTACCCCATAGTGAACTAGACTGCTTATACCGCAGATATAAGATATGGTGTTAGGACACAGTGTGGCCCCTGGGGGTCCCGTAATAATCACAATGAGACTTTATAGGATTTATTTCTCAAAATTCAGGAAAGTCAGTAAACCGAGTCCATAGTCTTCATTATCCAGGCAGGTACTTGCACACCTTGGCATAGACTCCAGGGTACCCAGGCTGGGCACAAACCCTCCCCCCTGACACCACACCATGCAGCTCCCCGTTACAAGCCATTGGGCCCCCAGAGTCAACCTGGTTAAAGAGAAAGATGGGTAATTAATCTGCACTCAGGCTGAGGCCACATTATAGCAGACACATCGGATGGACAAGCCTTCCTCGTGTGAGTTCATCCATGTGTAAATCCATAAGCAAATCTCAGCGCACCTTGTGTGGCCACACCCCATTGTGCGTGCTTTTTCACACCAGGTATAATCGTGTGTTAAAAACGCGACAGTTTGGCCGAGCCCTTAGTCTGTGTACAACTGTTCCCAAGCAACACCCAACATATGATGGGACATAAAGCCCTTTGTCCCATGTCTGAGGGACATTTCAACTGAGATATTTCACTTGTCCCAATGCCACATGTGGGGATAAATCTCCCATTCTCTCTGCACTTACCTGGCAAGCGTCTTTCCCTCCCTCCAGATACCCCGCACACAACATGTTCTCTGTTATCTGCCCTGGGTATGGAACTATGACAATCCTGATCCTTCAAAATAGGAACCACCAAACACTGGAGGACGTCTGGGAAGTTCTCTGGGAGAGGAAGACAAATAATTTTACATTTCATGTTAAGCAGTTAGTCAAAATTAACCTACCTTACCAGGTGATAATAACCTGTTCTACCCCATAATCCTCCATTCTCACACTCAGGGTCTAGACTGTGTTAGACTGTAACCTACCTTACCAGGTGATAATAACCGGTTCTACCCCATAATCCTCCATTCTCACGCACAGGGTCTAGACTGTGTTAGACTGTAACCTACCTTACCAGGTGATAATAACCTGTTCTACCACTACCCATAATCCTCCATTCTCACGCACAGGGTCTAGACTGTGTTAGACTGTAACCTACCTTACCAGGTATAATAACCTGTTCTAACCTAACTCTACACCCCATAATCCTCCATTCTCACACTCAGGTCTAGACTGTGTTAGACTGTAACCTACCTTACCAGGTGATAATACCTGTTCTAACTACCCCATAATCCTCCCATTCTCACACTCAGGGTCTATACTGTGTTAGACTGTAACCTACCTTACCAGGTGATAATAACCTGTTCTACACCCACATAATCCTCCATTCTCACACCTCAGGGTCTAGACTGTGTTAGACTGTAACCTACCTTACCAGGTGATAATAACCTGTTCTACTCCCCATAATCCTCCATTCCTCACACTCAGGGTCTAGACTGTGTTAGACTGTAACCTACCTTACCAGGTGATAAAACCTGTTCTAACCCCATATCCTCCATTCTCACACACAGGGTCTAGACTGTGTTAGACTGTAACCTACCTTACCAGGTGATAATAACCTTTCTACTACCCCATAATCCTCCATTCTCACACACAGGGTCTAGACGTGTTAGACTGTAACCTACCTTACCAGGTGATAATAACCTGTTTCTAACCCCATAATCCTCCATTCTCACACTCACAGGTCTAGACTGTGTTAGACTGTAACCTACCTTACCAGGTGATAATAACCTGTTCTACTAACCACACACCCATAATCCTCCATTCTCACACCACAGGGTCTAGACTGTGTTAGACTGTAACCTACCTTACCAGGTGATAATAACCTGTTCTCTACCCCATAATCTCCTCCATTCTCACACCAGGTCTAGACTGTGTTAGACTGTACCACTACCTTACCAGGTGATAATACCTGTTCTACCCCATAATCCTCTACATTCTCTACCACACTCAGGGTCTAGACTGTGTTAACTGTAACCTACCTTACCAGTGATAAAACCTGTTCTACCCCAAATCCTCCATTCTCACACTCAGGGTCTAGACTGTGTTAGAATGTAACCTACCTTACCGGTGATAATAACCTGTTCTACCCCCCCATAATCCTCCATTCTCACACTCAGGGTCTAGACTGTGTTAGACTGTAACCTACCTTACCAGGTGATAATAACCTGTTCTACCCCATAATCCTCCATTCTCACACTCAGGGTCTAGACTGTGTTAGACTGTAACCCCTTACCAGTGATAATAACCTGTTCTAACCCCATAATCCTCCATTCTCACACACGGGTCTAGACTGTGTTAGACTGTAACCTACCTTACCAGGTGATAATACCTGTTCTACCCATAATCCTCATTTCACCTCTCACACTCAGGGTCTAGACTGTTAGAATGTAACCTACCTTACCAGGTGATAATAACCGGTTCTACCCCATAATCCTCCATTCTCACACACAGGGTCTAGACTGTGTTAGACTGTAACCTACCTCACCAGGTGATAATAACCTGTTCTACTCACTACTAATCCCCATAATCCTCCATTCTCACACTCAGGGTCTAGACTGTGTTAGACTGTAACCTACCTACCAGGTGATAATAACCTTTTCTTACCCCATAATCCTCCATTCTCACATCCAGGGTCTATACGTGTTAGACTGTAACCTACCTACCAGGTGATAATAACCGTTTCTACACCCCATAATCCTCCATTCTCCCACTCAGGGTCTAGACTGTGTATGACTGTAACCTACCTTACCAGGTGATAATAACCTGTTCTACCCCATAATCCTCCATTCTCACACTCAGGTCTAGCTGAGTTAGACTGTAACCTACCTTACCAGGTGATAATAACCTGTTCTACCCCATAATCCTCCATTCTCACACTCAGGGTCTAGACTGTGTTAGACTGTAACCTAACTTACCAGGTGATAATAACCTGTTCTACCCCATAATCCTCCATTCTCACACTCAGGGTCTAGACTGGTGTTAGACTGTAACCTACCTTACCAGGTGATAATAACCTGTTCTACCCCATAATCCTCCATTCTCACACTCAGGGTCTAGACTGTGTTAGACTGTAACCTACCTTACCAGGTGATACTAACCTGTTCTACCCCATAATCCTCCATTCTCACACTCAGGGTCTAGACTGTGTTAGACTGTAACCTACCTTACCAGTTGATAATAACCTGTTCTACCCCATAATCCTCCATTCTCACACTCAGGGTCTGACTGTGTTAGATGTAACCTACCTTACCAGGTGATAATAACCTGTTCTACACCCATAATATCCTCCATTCTCATACACAGGTCTAGACTGTGTTAGACTGTAACCTACCTTACCAGGTGATATAACCGGTTCTACCCCATAATCCTCCATTCTCAACCTCAGGTCTAGACTGTGTTACTGTAACCTACCTTACCAGGTGATACTAACCGTTTGTCTACCCCATAATCCTCCATTCTCACACTCAGGGTCTAGACTGTGTTAGACTGTAACCACTACCTTACCAGGTGATAATAACCTGTTCTAACCCACTAATCCTCCATTCTCACACTCAGGGTCTAGACTGTGTTAGATGTAACCTACCTTACCAGTTGATAATAACCGGTTTCTACCCCAAATCCTCCATTCTCACACAGGTCTAGACTGTGTATACTGTAACCTACCTTCCCAGGTGATAATAACCTGTTCTACCCCATAATCCTCCATTCTCACACTCAGGGTCTAGACTCTGTTAGACTGTAACCTACCTAACCAGGTGATATCCCTGTTCTACCCATAATCCTCCATTCTCAACACAGGGTCTAGACTGTGTAGACTGTAACCTACTCACCAGGTGATAATAACCTTTTCTAACCCCCATAATCCTCCCATTCTCACACTCAGGGTCTAGACTGTGTTAGACTGTACCTACCTTACCAGGTGATAATAACTCTTTCTAACCCATAATCCTCCATTCTCACACTCAGGGTCTATACTGTGTAGACTGTAACCTACCTTACCAGTGATAATACCTTTTTCTACCCATAATCCTCCATTCTCACACTCAGGGTCTAGACTGTGTTAGACTGTAACCTACCTTACCAGGTGATAATAACCTGGTTCTACCCCATAATCTCTCCATTCTCACACTCAGGGTCTAGACTGTGTTAGACTGTAACCTACCTTACCAGGTGATAATAACCTGTTCTACCCCATAATCCTCCATTCTCACACACAGGGTCTAGACTGTGTTAGACTGTAACCTACCTTACCAGTGTGATAATAACCTGTTCTACCCCATATCATATCTAACTACACTAGGCTAGCTGGTCTAGACTTACTATTCTACCGTGAAGACCTTCTAACTAAAAAACCTATCTCCTACTACTAAACTATTCTACCTACTATCTACTATTCTACTAACTAATACTACTTCTATCTATTCACTAACTACTAATCTACTATCTATCTTCTATCTAACTACATTCTATCTATCTCTAAAAACTACTAACTACTATCTATTCTACTACTACTACACGAAACTAAATAAATCTACTCTACTCTACCTAACACTGTTTCTACTAAATACTAATTAATCTAACTAACTAACTACTTGTCTAAAAACTGTTCTAGACTACAACTACTACCTAAACTAAACTCTTACCTACTATTCTACTCTTCTATAAAAATAATTCTATTCTACCTATATTCTAAACTACTACTAACTTATCTCTATTCTCCTTAACTAAATTACTAACTCTACTATTCTATAAATCTAAACTATACTTTCTACCTAACTAAACTAAATTCTACTACTAAAAACTATTCTATCTAATTCTATTCTACTAAACTAATTTCTATTTCTATACTCTCTAATCTATTCTAACTACTACTAATTCTACTCTAAAAAATAACTTCTACTACTACTACTACATCTAAAATAATATCTAATTCTACTACTCTATTCTAATTCTAACTTCTAATAGCTCTAAGAAAACTAATTCTAATTTCTATAATTCTTCTAAACTATATACTATCTACTCTTTCTCTATTCTTATTCTAATTCTAACTACTACGTATAATTCTACTCCTATTACTTATCTACTATCTATCTAACTAACTAACTACCTACTACTACTAATATATTCTAACTCAATACTATAATTCTATGCTCTCCTAAACTACTTCTAACTTTTCTAAAACATTAATCTAAATTTCTAATCTATTCTAACTACTCTATAACTATCTACTATCTATACTAATACTAAAAATCTATCTACGACTACTGAATACTTCTACTACTAACATAATTCTATTCTACTGTCTAACTTTCTACTATTTCTACTTAAAAAAAAATTCTAGTTTCTCTCCCTCATAATAAACTAAAAATTCTAGCCTACTATTTCTATTCTATCTACTAAACATATTCTAAACTAACGCTAACTACTAATTTCTACTACTATCTACTAAACTACTAATTCTAAAAACTAAATCTATTCTACTATTCTAACTATCTACTATAGAATAATCTATCTAAAACTGACTCTATTCTACAACTTCTAACTATTCTAAACTTTCTATCTATTCTAAATCTCCACCTATCTACTATCCTACCTAAACTTCTACTCTACTCTTCTTTCCTATTCTACTTCAAATCTATATCTATTCATTACTACTAAACTAAAATGTTCTAAAACTTCTAATAAAGAACCTACTACCCTAACAAAATCTACTATCTACGAATTTCTAACACTAAATACTAGACACTAAAAATCTACTAACTAACTTATCTACTACTTACTCAATCCTTACTATATCTATTCTTTCTAATCTAATCTAAATTCTAACTAAAATTTCTATACTATTCTCGAAATCTAAAACTACCCCTAATCTCCCATTCTCACCCACCAGGGTCTTAGCTGTGTTAGACCTGTACCCTACCTTACCAGGTATAATTAACCTGTTTGCACCCATAATCCTCCATTCTCAAACTCGGGTCAGTACGAGTTTAGATGAACTCCTTACCAGGTGATAATAACATGTTTATCAACCCCATAATCCTCCATTCTCCCACTCAGGGTCTAGACGTGTGTTAGACTGTACCCTAACTACCAGAGTGGATAACACTGTCTATCTACCCATAATCCTCCATTCTCATAACTCAGGTATAGACTGTGTAGACGTAACCTACCTTACCAGCGTGATAATAACCGTGTTCTACCCATAAGATCCTCCTTTCACACCTCAGGGTCTGAGACTGTGTTATTAGACTGATTACCTCTACCCTTACAGGTGATACTAACCGGTTCTAACCCCATAAACTCCATTCTCATACTACAGGGTTAGAATGTGTTAGACTGTAACCTTACCTTACCAGGTATAAGAACCTGTTCTACAAAATTACTAAAAAAATGCACCCCATATCCTCATTTCTCGTCTCACACTCAGGGTCTAGACTGTGTTAGAACTGTAACCTACTTACAGGTGATAATAAACACCTGTTCTACCCCCATAATCCTCCATTCTCATACACTAGGGTCTAGATGTGTTAGACTGTAACCTACTCTTACAGGTGGAAATAACGGCTTTTTCACCCCATAATTCCTCCATTCTCACACTAAGGGTCTAGACGTGTTAGCTGTAACCTAACTCTTACCAGGTGATATAACCTGGTTCTAATTCTACCCCCATAATTCCTTCCCCTATTCTCACACTCAGGGTCTAGACTGTGTTAGACTGTAAACCTACCTTACGCAGGGATAATAACCTGTTGCTAATTCTAAAAAAACTAAACCCCATATCCTCCATTCTCACCCACAGGGCTGACTTGTTTAGACGTAACCTACCTTAAAACCGGGTGATAACTACCTGTCTACTAATCCCCATAATCCTCCTCCATTTCTGCACACACAGGGTCTAGACTGTGTTAGACTGTAACCTACCTTACCAGGTGATAATAACCTGTTCTACCCCATAATCCTCCATTCTCACACTCAGGGTCTAGACTGTGTTAGACTGTAACCTACCTTACCAGGTGATAATAGTGTACTAGGTGTCCCATGCTGACACCAGTTGGTAACTTACCCCCATTGCTCTGAGTGTTTCCCCAGCCAGAGATGAGACAGTCAACCCCAGCAGGGGGACATTGTTTGGGCAATCGAATGGCCTGGACACGGCTGTTCATTCTGGCAGGTTTGGCAAGTCGGATTAACATGATGTCATTGTCCAGAGTGTCTGGGTTGTAGTCCGGATGGGGAATGACCTTAGCCGATTGAATAAATTGCTCAGGTCCCTCTAGAACCCCAATGTTGTGCTCCCCCAGTCGTACTTCCAGGCGTCTAGACAGCAATGGATACAATTATCCAACCTTATTATGTGATATACTCACTGGGAAATACATTACAGTATTAGTAGTTACTGATTTATACTCACTGGGAAATACATTTCAGTATTAGTAGTTACTGATTTATACTCACTGGGAAATACGTTACAGTATTAGTAGTTACTGATTTATACTCACTGGGAAATACATTACAGTATTAGTAGTTACTGATTTATACTCACTGGGAAATACATTTCAGTATTAGTAGTTACTGATTTATACTCACTGGGAATAACGTTACAGATAGTATTACTGATTTATACTCACTGGAATACGTTACAGTATACGTAGTATGTTTATGATTTAATACTCACTGGGAAATACATTACAGTATAATTAGTTTACTGATTTATACTCACTGGGAATACATTACAGTATTAGTATTGTCACTGATTTTATACTCACTGGGAAATACATTAGCAGTATTGAAGTATTTACAGATTTATACTCACTGGGAAATCTATGTTCACAGGATTAGTAGTTACTGTTTATACTCCACTGGGAAATACAGTTACAGTATTAGTAAGTTACTACTGTTATACTCACTGGAAATACATTACAGTATTAGTAGTTCTGATTTATTTATACCCCTGGGAATACTTACAAGTATTAGTCGTTACTGATTTAATACTCACTGGAATACTTACGTTTAGTATTCTGATTTATACTCACTGGAAATAACATTAAGTATTAAGTATTTTACTGGTTTAAACTCACTGGGAAATACGTTACAGTATTAGTAGTTCTCTGATTTATACTCACTGGGAAATACGTTACAGTATTAGTAGTTTACTGATTTATACTCACTGAAGAATCGTTACAGTATTAGTAGTTCTGGTTTAACTCCTGGAATAGTTACGTATTAGTGTTACGATTTATACTCACTGGGAAATACATTACAGTATTAGTAGTTACTGGATTTATACTCACTGGGAAATACATTACAGTATTATTAGTTACGGATTTATACTCACTGGTATATACGTTACATAATTAGTAGTTACTGATTTATACTCACTGGGAATCAATTACAGATATTAGTAGTTCCTTGGTTTATACTCACTGGGAAATCTTACAGTATTAGTAGTTTACGTGATTAATACTCCCTGGGAAATACCTTACAGTATTAGTAGTTCTGATTTATACTCACTGGGAAATACATTCATGTAGGAGTTACTGATACTTATTTATACTCACTGGGAAATACTTACAGTTTAGTAGTTCTCCTGATTTATACTCACTGGGAAATACTTACAGTATTAGTAGTTACTTGATTTATACTACTCACTGGGAATACATTACAGTATTAGTGTTTACTGATTTATACTCACTGGGAAATACATTGCAGTTATTAGTAGTTACTCTGATTTATACTCACTGGGAAATACATTACAGTATTGTATTTACTGATTTATACTCACTGCGAAATTACATTACAGTATTAGTAGTTACTGATTTACTCACTTGGAATACATTACAGTATTAGTAGTTACTGATTAGTACTCACTGGGAAATACGTTACAGTATTAGTTTTACTGATTAACTCACTGGTAATACGTTACAGTATTAGTAGTTACGATGTACTCCTGGGAAATACGTTTACAGTATTAGTAACTGATTTATAACTTCACTGTGGAAAGACGTTACTTACATTAGTAGTTACTGATTTATACTCACGTGGAACTACGTTACAGTATTAGTAGTTACTGATTTATACTCCCTGGGAAATACGTTACAGTATTAGTAGTTACTGATTTTTATACTCCCTGGGAATACGTTACAGTATTAGTAGTTACTGATTTTAATACTCCTGGGAAATACTTACATAAAGTACTAGTATATCACTGAGTTACGTATTACTGATTTATCCTCCCTGGGAATACTTACAGTATTAGCAGTTTACAGATTTATACTCACTGGGAAATACGTTCCAGTATAATAGTTACAGATTTATACTCACTGGAAATATGTTACAGTATTAGTAGTTACTGATTTATACTCACTGGGAAATACATTACAGTATTAGTAGTTACTGATTTATACTCCCTGGGAATACATTACAGTATTAGTAGTTACTGATTTATACTCCCTGGGAAATACATTACAGTATTAGTAGTTACTGATTTATACTCACTGGGAAATACGTTACAGTATTAGTAGTTACTGATTTATACTCACTGGGAAATACATTACAGTATTAGTAGTTACTGGTTTAAACTCCTGGGAATACGTTACAGTATTAGTATTTACTGATTTATACCCACTGGAAATACGTACAGTATTAGTAGTTACGAATGATGTATACTCACTGAGAAATACGTTACAGTATTAGTAGTTACTGTGTTAAACTCACTGGAAATACGTTAAGTATTAGTAGTTACTGATTTATACTCACTGGGAAATACTTAACAGTATTAGATAGTTACTGATTTATACTCACTGAGAAATACGTTACAGTATTAGTAGTTACTGGTTTAAACTCACTGGGAAATACGTTACAGTATTAGTAGTTACTGATTTATACTCACGGGGGAAATCCATTACAGTATTTAGTACGTACTGATTTACTCACTGGGCTACGTTACAGTATTAGTAGTTACTGATTTATACTCACTGGATATACGTTACGATTATTAGTTTACTGATTTATCTCACTGGGAAATACATTACAGTATAGTAGTTTACTGGTTTATACTCACTGGGAAATACGTTACAGTATAGTAGTTCCTGATTATCTCTACTGGAAATACTTACAGTATTAGTAGTACTTTTTATACTCACTGGGAAATACCTTACAGTATTAGTAGTTACTGATTTCTAACTCACTGGAAATACATTACAGTATTAGTAGTTTACTGATTTATACTCACTGTGAATACATTACAGTTTTAGTGTTACTGATTTATACTCACTGGGAAATACTTTACAGTATTAGTTAGTTACTGATTTTATACTCATGGGAATACATTACAGTATTAGTAGTTTACTGATTTGTATACCTCCCTGGAAATATTCAGTATTAGATAGTTACTGATTTATACTCCCTGGGAAATCCATTACATTATAGTAGTTTACTGATTTACTCTCCTGGGAAATACATTACAGTAATTATTCGTGTAACATGAATACTACGTTGATAGTACTGATTATACTCACTGGGACATCTACAGTTATAGTAGTTACTGATTTAACTCACCTGGGAAATACACTTAAGTATTGTAGTTATGATTTATACCTCGGGAATATGTTAAAGTACTTAGTTAGTTATCGATTTATACTACTGGAAACGTTACAAGTATTATTGTTACTGATTTATCAATTAACTCCCTGGGAAATAGTTTACAGGTATGTAGTAGTTACTGATTATCCTAACTGGGGAATACTGGTTTATAGTACACGAATTTTCACTGAATAGTAGTAGTATAGTGTACTGAATTATCTCACTGGGAAGATCGTCTACCGTATTAGTAGTTACTGATTTATCCACTGGGAAATACGTTAGCAGTATTAAGTAGTTACTATTTATACTCAACTGGGAAAACGTTAGCAGTATTAGTAGTTGACTGAATTTATACTACACCCCTGGAAATACGTTTACAGTATTATAAGTTACTGATTTATTACTCACCTGGGACATACGTTACATGTATTAGTAGTACTGATTTAATCTCACTGGAAATACGTACAGTATTAGTGAGTTTACTGATTTATTACTCTCCCTGGAAAACGTTACAGTAAGTAGTAGTACTGATTTAACTCCCCTGGAAATACGTTCACAGTAATTATCAGTTACTGATTAATACTCCTGGGAAATAACGTTAAGTTTAAGTAAGTTGCAGTTTTTACCTCTCGCTGGGAAATCATACGTTATTCGTTCTCCGTATCTAGTACAGATTGTATTCTGATTTTATACTCACTGGGGAAATAATTACAGTATTAGCCAGTTACTGATTTATACTCTGATCTTACTCTGTGTATATTTATACCATGGTACGTTACAGTATTATAAGTTTGACTGATTATCCTCACTGGGAAATACATTTACATTATTAGTAGTTACTATTTATATACTCACCTGGGAAATACATTACAGTATTAGTAGTTATACTGTTTATACTCACTGGAAATAAGATATATCGATTTCACCTGGTAATATTACGTATTAGGGAGATTACATGGTAAACGTATGTATTATTACTATTATACTATCTTGAACGTAGTATATTTCGTATGTTCGTGAACCCATACAGATTAGTTACGATTTAGGATTCGTATTATTCATGTGATTTATGAGTACCCGTTTATAGGAAATAGTAAATTATTTTGGGTGGGTAAAGCTGATAATAGTGGGTATCACCCCCTCTAACCATACACAATATACCCTGAATGGTACTTACGGACATAGCAATGAGCAGCAGAAAGGACCCACAGGGTGTTGATCAGGGGACCCCCACAGAATGGCCCCCAGATAATTCAAAGACACTTGGTAAGGACTTCTTCAGGGCAGGTGAAACCTCCGACAAACTTCTTATCATCTTCATCTTCACTACGACTACAAGACAAATAATAAACATTCCATGGAAATGGTCAGAGGTTCCTACAGAACGGAACATCTCACAATGTATAATGGATCTGGGCGATCCCACTCGTCCCTGTAACCTCCCATGGGTCCTCCCCGCTGTGATCGCTTGTTTGTTTCACACAAGTACAAAGTGATACACTTCATATACACAGTATATTACCTTCATATAACACATAAGAACTTCATACACTATCCTATATACACAGTAAATATACACTTCATATACACGTATATCCTCGCATATACACAGTAATATACACTTCAGATGACACAAATATACACTTCATATACACAGTATATACACTTCACTACACAGTATATACACTTTCATATACACAGATAATACACTCATATACACAGTAAACATCATACCATATATCACATACATACAATCATATACACAGTTCAATAATAACCAGTATATATCACTTCATATCACAGTATATCTACAACTTCATATAGCACAGATATACACTTTCATATACACAGTAATACCTTCAAACACAAATCACATCATATACACAGTATATAAGTATATCCCACATTTTTTTCCCACACCCCCCCCCCATACCTAATTTAAAATCTCCTCCCACCCCCTAGCCATCTTCTCCCCCAAAACAGTTGCAACACATCACCATTGAGTTGCAATCCGTCACTACTAAAGAGCCTGTAGCCAACAGAAAAGCAGCCCAGTTCTCTAAAAACCCAAACCCCATCTCCTTACACCACTCCCTTAGCCACGCATTTATATACTCCTGAGCTCCCGTTGCCCTCCTAGCGTAGCACGTGGCTGCGGTAGTATTTCTGAAATCACTACCCTGGAGGTCCTTGCTTTTACTTGGCCCCTAATTCTCCGGAAATCATTTTTAAGACCTCACCTCCACCTCTAACTTTGTCATTGGCCCCAATGTGAACCAAGACCGCCGGGTCACTCCCAGCCCCACCCAATAATCTGTCTACACGATCCACCACATGTCGAACCCAGCACCCCCTGGCAGGGAACACACTGTTCGGCATGTAGGTCTTGGTGACAGATTACCCTATCTACCCCTTCTAATAATAGAATCCCCTACCACTACCACCTGTCTATCCTTCCTAGCCCCCAGTTCTCCCTCCCTTGTATTGGAGATGGCCGTCCCCTGGTGCTCAAGGAAAGGCCCGCTCCATACATGCTGCTTCCGAGCCATCGTCCTCCACATCTTCCCCTAAAATGGCAATCTGTTGTGGATCGACCAGCTGGGAAGAAGCCCCCCTATCCTTCCGTCCCCTACTTCCCCTGGTGACCCTTACAAATCTATCTTCCTTCTCCACCTTATCTGCCCCATCTCCACCCACCAGTTTACTGGCCCCTGCCAGTACCTGCATTTCCCCCAGGTTTGCCAAGTCCTGCAATGCTGCAAGTTTACCCCTTAGACTCTGTACCTCAATTCCAAATGGGCACACCCACTCACACCTGACACATACATAGGTCCCCTGGGGCGGCTGCTCCAAGATCCCATACATGCGGCAGGATGCACATTGCGCGGCCCCAACAAAACTGTCCATACTAAACAGCAATACACAGCAGAGACACAGTAGAGAAATAGTGTTGTTCTCAAAACGCTTTCTTGTTTTAACGCTTTAGTTTTTTAAGGCTGTCAATTCTCTTAAAAACAGAAAAATCTCTTTAAAACAGGAAATCGCTCAGAGCTAATCGCTCATGGGAAGTGCCTTAATGAGGTTCAAAACCTCATTTAAGGCCCCTGCCCTCTACGCCAAGGGCCAGAGTTTCTAGCAAAAGTAAAAATAGGGGAACACATGTGCTCCCCATGTCCTTCCCCTTATTTGCTTTTTCTAGAATGCCCATGCTACCAGTATGTAATTCATTTTTCATGGCTACCAATATGTAATGAAATGACCAGGCTACCACTTTATTATAAATTCCCATAACTATAGAATATGCAAAATTCCCATGGCAACCAGTATGTGATAAATTCCTATGGCACCATATGTGATGATAAAATTGCTATGGCTACCAGTATGTTATTAATGCCCATGGCTACCAGTGTGTGATGTAATTCCCATGGCTACAAGTATGTAACATAGTAACATATAATTAAGGTTGAATAAAGACATACGTCCATCAAGTCCACCCTATTCTCCCCCTATATTCCTTTCTGACTCCAAACAGCAATCGGAACCTATCCCTGGATCAACCAGATCATATTCATTAATACCGAATTCTCTATATTATATAGTATCCCTGTACCAACAGAACTACAGTATATGCATTAATACCAGTAATTCTCAATAGTTATAGTACCCCGTACCAACCAGAACTACAGTATATGTATTAATACCAGTAATTCTCAATATTATATAGTATCCCTGTACCAACCAGAACTACAGTATATGTATTATACCAGTAATTCTCAATATTATATAGTATCCCTGTACCAACCAGAACTACAGTATATGTATTAATACCAGATTCTCAAATTTATAGTATCCCCGTACCAACCAGATCTACAGTATATGTATTAATCCCAGTAATTCTCAATATTATATAGTATCCCTGTACCAACCAGAACTACAGTATATGCATTAATACCAGTAATTCTCAATAGTATATAGTATCCCTGTACCAACCAACATATTACAGTATTGTATTATACCAGTAATTCTCTATATTATATAGTATCCCTGTGCAAACCAGAACTACAGTATATGCATTAATACCAGTAATTCTCAATATTATTTATTTTAGAAACTTATCCAGGCCTTTTTTAAAGCTATTCAATGAACTTGCCATTACCACATCTGCTGGAAGACAGTTCCACAGTTTCATCCATGTGATGTAATTCCCATGGCTACCAGTATGTGATGTAATGCCCAGGGCTACCAGTTTAATGAAATTCCCAGGGCTACCAGTATGTAATGTAATGCCCATGGCTACCAGTATGTGATAAAATTCCTATGGCTACCAATATGTTATGTAATGGCCATGGCTACCAGTATGTAATGAATTCCCATGCTACCAGTATGTAATGAAATTCCCAGGGCTACCAGTATGTAATGTAATGCCCATGGCAACTAGTATGTGATGTAATGCCCATGGCTACGAGTATGCAATGAAATTCCAGGGCTACCAGTATGTAATGTAATTCCCATGGCAACCAGTATGTGATAAATTTCTATGGCTACCAGTATGTGATGTAATGCTCATGGCTACTAGTATATAATGAAATGCCCATGGCTACAAGTATGTAATGACATTCCCAGGGCTACCAGTATGTGATGAGAAGAGATGGTAACTTAATGTAAATGGCTCTGGGACATGTGATATGGTTGTGAGAACATGTTCAAATATCCAGGACTTTCAACAAAAAACAATTTTATTCTTACACGTGGTACTTTCGAGCTTCCGCGTTTGCTTTTCAATTATATCCCATAAACGATTCGTAGATCGTTCAATTTTCGAATTTGATAGTTATCGAAAGTTCGAAAGTCCAAGAAATCTGGGTCCGGGATAGTTTGAACCGATAAGTTCGTCTTGAACTCAGGTTCAATTTCTAGTCCTCTCTAGTGATGAGTTGCCCATGGCTACCATTATGTGATGAAATACCCTGGCTACCAGTAGTAATGAAATAACCATGGCTACCAGTTTGTGATAAAATTCCCATGGCTATCAGTATGTAATGAAATTCCCATGGCTACCAGTATGTGATGAAATTCCAATGGCTATCAGTATGTAATGAAATTCCCATGGCTACCAGTATGTGATGAAATTCCCATGGCTACCAGTATGTGATGAAATGCCCATGGCTATCAGTATGTGATAAAATGTCCATGGCTACCAGTATGTGAAATGCCCATGGCAACCAGTATGTGATGAAATTCCCATGGCTACCATATGTAATGAATGCCATGGCTATCAGTATGTGATAAAATGCCTATGGCTACCAGTATGTGATAAAATGCCCATGGCTACCAGTATGTGATAAATTACCATGGCTATCATATGTAATGAAATTCCCATGGCTACCAGTATGTGTGAAATCCCATGGCTACCAGTATGTGATGAAATGCCATGGCAACCAGATGTGATGAAATTCCCATGGCTACAAGTATGTAATGAAATGCCCATAGCTATCAGTATGTGATAAAATGCCTATGGCTACCAGTATGTGATAAAATGCCCATGGCTACCAGTATGTGATGAAATTACCATGGCTATCAGTATGTAATGAAATTCCCATGGCTACCAGTATGTGATGAAATTCCCATGGCTACCAGTATGTGATGAAATGCCCATGACTATCAGTATGTGATAAAATGCCCATGGCTACCAGTATGTGATTAAATTCCCATGGCCCCAGTATGTGATATATGCCCATGGCTACCAGTATGTAACGAAATTCCCATGGCTACCAATGTGTGATGAAATGCCCATGGCTACTAGTATGTAATGAAATACCCATGGCTACCAGTATGTAATGAAATGCCCATGGTTACTAATATGTAATGAAATACCCATGGCTACCAGTATGTGATGAAATTTCCATGGCTACCAGTATGTGATGAAATGTCCATGGCTACCAGTATGTGATGAGATTCCCATGGCTACCATTATGTGATGAATTTCCCATGGCTACCAGTATGTGATTGAAATGCCCATGACTATCAGTATGTGAATAAATGCCCATGGCTACCAATATGTGATGAGATTCCATGGCTACCATTATGTGATGTAATGACCATGGCTACCGTATGTAATGAAATGCCCATGGCTACCAGTATGTGATGTAATACCCATGGCTACCAGTATGTAATGAAATGCCCATGGCTACCAGTATGTGATGAATTCCCATGGCTACCAGTATGTGATGTAATGCCCATGGCTACCATATGTAAGTTGAAATGCCCAGGGCTACCAGTATGTGATGAATTTACATGGCTACCAGTATGTGATGTATATGCCCATGGCTACCATATGTAATGAAATGCCCATGGCTACCAGTAGTGTTGAGATTCCCATTGCTACCAGTTTTTGATTATGACCATGGCTACCAGTAGTAATGAAATGCCCATGGCTACCAGTATGTGATGTAATACCCATGGCTTCCATGTATGTAAGGAAATGCCCATGGCTACCAGTATGTGATGAGATTCCCATGGCTACCAGTATGTGATGTAATGCCCATGGCTATCAGTATGTAATGAAATTCCCATGGCTACTAGTATCTGATGAAATGCCCAGGTGCTACATGTATGTGATGTAATGACCATGGCTACCAGTATGTATGAAATGCCCATGGCTACTAGTATGTGATGAAATGCCCATGGCTACCAGTATGTAATTAAATGCCCATGGCTACCAGTATGTGATGAGATTCCCATGGCTACCAGTTGTAATGAATACCCATGGCTACCAGTATGTAATGAATGCCCAGGGCTACCAGTATGTTGATGAGATTCACATGGCTACCAGTATTGATGTAATGCCCATGCTACTAGTATGTAATGAAATTCCCATGGCTACCAGTAGTGATGTAATGTCCATGGCTACCAGTATGTGATGATTTCCCATGGCTACCAGTATGTGATAAAATGCCCATGGCTACCAGTATGTAATCAAATACCCATGGCTACCAGTATGTGATGCAATGCCCATGGCTACCAAATCTGATGTAATGCCCATGGCTACTAGTATGTAATGAAATTTCCATGGCTACTAGTATGTGATGTAATGCCCATGGCTACTAGTATGTAACGAGATACCCATGGCTACCAGTATGTGATGAAATGCCCATGGCTACCAGTATGTGATGAAATTCCCATGGCTACCAGTTGTTAATGAAATGCCCATGGCTACCAGTATGTGATGTAACGCCCATGGCTACAGTATGTAATGAAATTCCCATGGCTACCAATATGTGATGTAATGTCCATGGCTACTAGTATGTAATGAAATACCCATGGCTACCAGTATGTATGAAATGCCCATGGCTACTAGTATGTAATGAATTCCCATGGCTACTAGTATGTAATGAAATACCCATGGCTACCAGTATGTGATGTAACGCCCATGGCTACTAGTATGTAATGAAATCCCCATGGCTACCAATATGTGATGTAATGTCCATGGCTACCAGTGTGTAATGAAATGCCCATGGCTACCAGTACGTCAGAAATGCCCATGGCTACCGTATGTGATGTAATGCCCATGGCTACTAGTATGTAATAAATGCCCATGGCTACAAGTATGTAATGAAATGCCCATGGCTACCAGTATGTGATGTAATGCCCATGGCTACGAGTTGTAATGAAATGCCTATGGCTACCAGTATGTATGAAATGCCCATGGCTACTATGTATGTATGAATGCCCATGGCTACCAGTATGTGATGTAATGCCCATGCTACTAGTATGTAATGAAATTCCCATGGCTACCAGTATGTGGTAATGTCCATGGCTCCTAGATGTAATGAAATACCCATGGCTACCAGTATGTAATGAAATGCCCATGGCTACAAGTATGAATGAAATGCCCATGGCTACTAGTATGTAATGAAATACCCATGGCTTTCAGTATGTGATGAAATGCCCATGCAACCAGTATGTATGTAATGCCATGGCTACTAGTAGTAATGAAATGCCCATGGCTACCAGTATGTGATGAAATGCCCATGGCTACCAGTATGTGATGTAATGCCCATGGCTACCAGTAGTGTGTAATGCCTATGGCTACTAGTATGAATGAAATGCCCATGGCTACCAGTATGTAATGAAATGCCCTGGCTACCAGTATGTATGTAAGCCCATGGCTACTAGTATGTAATGAAATGCCCATGGCTACCATTATGTGTAAATTCCCATGGCTACCAGTATGTGATGTAATGCCCATGGCTACCAGTATGTATGTAAGCCTAGGCTACTAGTATGTAATGAAATGCCCATGGCTACCAGTATTGATGTAATGCCCGTGCTACCAGTATATAATAAAATAACAGTTTGCTACTAGTATAATGGAATACTGTTCCTCTGTGTCATCATCTCTCGCTTTGTCTATGTTTGTCTCTCTTTCTATCTCTATTAAGTACCTAGTGGGTGTGTGGCTTAATTGGGACAGGGGTGTGGTCTAAAAAATCACATTGAGTTTTTGAAATTGCCCGTGTTCTCAGACCCAAGAGACGCCCCTGATCTCCACTAAACTCACTTTTACACGCTGACAAAATGGCGCCTGTCTAGCTCCTTCTATACCAGGGGTTGGCACGGGTAACAATAGCTGCCATTGGTGAATTTGGGACTGAAATGCACAAAAAGGAATGTAGAAATATTTGGAAAATCAAAAATTTTCAAACACGTGTTCGGAAAATCTGTGAGTTCCTGGATTCCAGATCTTGGATATCCGCCGTGCAACTGGGTTCGGATCCGCATCCGGCGCATCTCTAGTGGTATCGATAACTATGTCGCTACTTTAGATAACAATTTTTTATCGATCAGTGACTCGTGAACCCAGAACCCAGGACCCTGAGAGATAAACAGCATGGTGGCTCAGTGGTTAGCACTCATGGCTCAAATCCACCCTTGGACACATCTGCAGGAGTTTGTATGTTCTCCGGTTTTCCCCACAATTATAGAGACATGTGTTATTGTCAAAAAAATTGCTTAGATCGCAAGCTCTTCGGGGCAGGCCTGATGTGAATGTATACATGGAATTGTAAGAGCCACAAAAGTGTTGGCCCCATATAAATCCTATGTAATAATAGTAATTATAAAAACGTGGTACTGCCCTACTGTACCCTGATAGGTGTATTTAAACTGGACATCCTACCCCAGAGATTGAACATAGTACTGCCTTACTACCAGCAGGACATCCTACCCCAGAGATGAACAGTACCTTGTGCCTTACTACCAGCAAGACATCCTACCCCAGAGATGTAGTACTGCTTACTACCAGCAGGACATTCTACACCCCAGAGAGAACATAGTACTGCCTTACTAACCAATACCAGTAATTCTCAATATTATATAGTGTCCCTGTACCAACCAGAACTACAGTATATGTATTAATACCAATAATTCTCAATATTATATAGTATCCCCGTACAAACCAGAACTACAGTATATGCATTAATACCAGTAATTCTCAATATTATTTAGTTTTAGAAACTTATCCAGGCCTTTTTTAAAGCTATTCAATGAAGGGGAACGTTTAACTACACAGGGGTAGATAGAGAAGTTAGGGATCGGGGGCTAGTAACACAACGGAGGGAGGAGAAAGAGGAGGGGGGAGCATAGAGATAAGGAGGCATGTACGACCATGTATGGAAGTAAATCAATTGATAATCTAAAATGTATGTTTACAAATGCGAAGGAGTCTGGCTGGAAAAACCGGCGAACTTGAAATAATAGCGTAAAGGAAAGGTATGATGTAATTGGTATAGCAGAATCATGGCTTAATGATTCACACGACTGGACAGTAAATATTGAAGGGTACTCCTTATTTAGACATGACCGAGTGAATAAGAAAGGAGGAGGAGTATGTATGTATGTTAAACAGGAATTGAAGCCAAATTTAAAAGATGGAATAGATGGGGAGCAAACGATGCGGCAGAAACTTATGGGTGGAACGTGTACAGGAAGCAAGAAGGTAGGTAAATTAATTGTTGGAGTGTGTTATAAGCCGCCAAATGCCGGGGAGAGGGTGGAAATGAATCTCCATATGCAGTTGGCGAAGTGCTGGTATGGGGCATGTTCTGGTTATGGGGGTTTTAACTACCCTGAAATAGATTGGAGTAATGGAACTGCCAGCACCTCAAAAGGATAAAGTTCTTAATTTCCTATATGAGCATTTTCTTTCACAGATGGTAGAAGTTCTACTAGACAGATGCGGTTGTTGATATGGTGATATCTAATAACCCAGAGCTCATTTGGAGATGAAGGTAATGGGAAGCTTAGGGAATAGTGACCCTGATATAGTGTCATTTAATTAGGTTGCAGAAAACTAAAGTGCACTGGCTTAACAAAAACTTTTAACTTTAGGAAAGCTAATTTTATGCTTTTAAAGGAATCGCTCCTGCTCATAGACTGGGGGGGGGAACGTTTCTAGGTAAAGATACTGAGCAGATGTGGACCACTTTTAAAGGGATATTAAACTATAACATTTCCAAATCGGTACCTTTAGGAAACAAGTGTAAAAAAATTAGGTCCACTCCTGCATGGCTTAATGCTCAGGTAAAAAGGGAAATGGAAAAAAAGAAAAGGGCTTTTAAAATTTTGAAAGCAGAAGGCACAGAACAGGCTTACAGGGACTTCAAAAGTTGTAATAAAGAGTGCCAGAAAGCAATTAAACTAGCTAAAATAGAAAATGAAACACGGATTGCCGAACAAGCAAGTCCAACCCCAAGATGTTTTTTAAGTATATAAATGGTAAAAAAATGAGGACTGAGAATGTGGGACCATTAAATAATGGAGCTGAGGTGGTTGTAGAGGATGCCGAAAAGGCTAATCTGCTAAACCGTTTTTTTACATCGGTTTTTACTGTTGAGACTCTTACAGTAGGGTTGTAACAATGTGCAGGGAGGAAAGAAGAGTCTTCACATTGGATAACGAGGATATGGTACAGAATCAATTAGACAAAGTTAATATCAATAAAGCGCCAGGACCAGATGGATTGCATCCTAGGATTTTAAAAGAGCTTAGTTCAGTTCTAGCAGACCACTGGTCTCATCTTTTCAGATTCGCTTTTGTCTGGGGATGTGCCGCTGGATTGGAAAAAGCCAATGTAATACCAATATTCAAAAAAGGTGTCGTTCACAGCCTGGTCTATAGACCTGTAAGCCTAACATCAGTGGTAGGGAAGGTGATGGAAACTTTGTTAAGGGATCATATCCTTGACTTGTCTCCAGAGATCATCTATGTAGTAGTCAGCATGGATTTATGAGAAATAGATCATGCCAGACAAATTTAATTGGTTTTTTTTGAAGAAGTGAGTAAGAAGTTAGATTCAGGCACAGCTGTGGATGTGGTATATTTGGATTTTGCAAAAGCCTTTGATACTGTGCCACATAGGCGACTAATGTATAAACTGAGGACTGTTGGCCTTGAAGAAAAACATTTGTTCATTGATAGAGACTGGTTATTGGACCGCAAACAGAGAGTGGTGGTTAATGGAGCTACATCTAGTGGGGCTAAAGTTCTAAGCGGAGTTCCTCAGGGTTCTGTACTGGGGCCGCTTCTGTTAATCTGTTTATAAATGACTTAGAAGGGGCATTGAGAGCAAGGTCTCTGTGTGTTGCTGATGACACTAAATTATGCAGAGCTTTGGAAACTTCCAATGATGTGCAAGTGCTGCAAGCAGACCTAGAATATTATCAAATGGGCAGCAGAATGGCAGATGAGATTCAATGTTGATAAATGTAAGGTGATGCATTTGGGATTTAATAATCCCTGTGCCACCTACACCATAAATAACTCTGTGTTAAGTGCATTGAAATGGAAAAAGATTTGGGGGTTCTGGTAGATAACAGACTAGCTGTAGCAAACAATGCCAGGTAGAACAGCTAGAGCTAGCAAGATATTGTCTTGTATAAAGAGGGGAATGGAATCAAGAGAGAAAAATATTATTCTCCTCTTTACAAGCCTTCATATACACAGTATATACACTTCATATACACAGTATATACACATCATATACACAGTATATACACATCATATACACAGTATATACAAATCATATACACATCATATACACAGTATATACACTTCATATACACACTATATACACATCATATACACAGTATATATGCATCATATAAACATCATATACACAGTATATATACATCATATATACATCATATACACAGTATATACACATCATATACACAGTATATACACATCCTATACACAGTATATACACTTCATATACACATCATATACACACCATATACACATCACATACACAGTATATACACATCATATACACAGTATATACACATCCTATACACATCATATACACATCATATACACATCATACACGGAACGTTCGAGAAGTGAGCTACACACACTGACGATATCGTTACTGTGTGTACCCAGCTTTATCGTTACTGTGTGGGCCCAGCTTTATCGTTACTGTGTGTACCCAGCTTTATCGTTACTGTGTGTACCCAGCTTTATCGTTACTGTGTGGGCCCAGCTTTATCGTTACTGTGTGTACCCAGCTTTATCGTTACTGTGTGTTGCGGCGCGGGACAGTAAAGGGTATATCTATGATTATCATCTATTATTAGTTGAGAGGTGGGAGGAGGGGCAGGCAGGAGGGGAGTAGGAGAGGAGGAGGAGGGCAGCAGGAGGAGGAGGGGGGAGTGAGGAGAGGGGGAGGAGGGCGAAGCAGAGGAGAGGGGGAGGAGGAGGAGGAGGAGGAGGAGGCAGGAGGGAGGGGGAGGAGGAGGAGGGGTAGGCGGTCAGCAGGAGGAGGATGGGGAGGAGGAGGGGAAGGAGGAGGAGGGGCAGCAGGAGGAGAGGGGGAGGGAGGGAGGGAGGGGGATGAGGGGGAGGAGGAGTAGGGGGAGGAGAGAGGAGGAGGATGATGAGGAGGAGGAGATGAGGGAGGAGGAGAGGATTAGTAGGGAGGGGGGGGAGGGTGGAGGAGTGAGGTCGATTGGTGGAGGATTGGCAGCAGTGGGCGTAGTGGGAGGATAGGAGGGGCTGAGGATGATGAGTATAGTGAGGAGGGGGAGGATTATTTATTACTTTATTACCCCCTTATTATTATTAATAGGTATTATCTATTATATTAGTCTTATTAGTATATTATTATTGTTATTGTTATTCTTATTATTATTCATATTATTATTATTGTGTTGTTGTTATATTATTATTATTTATTATTTTATTGTTGTTGGTGTTGGGTATATTATTTATTAGGATTATTAGTATGATTATTATTATTATTATTATTATTATTGTCATCATTATTATTATTGTTATTATTATTATTTTTATTATTGTCATCATTATTATTATTGTTATTATTATTATTATTATTATTATTATTATTATTGTTATTATTATTATTATTGTTATTATTATTATTATTGTTGTTGTTGTTGTTATTATTATTATTAGCATTAATATTATTCCTCCTGATTAGAGATGGCCGGTTCGCAGACCCGAACCCGGATCCGCCGCAGATCTATCCCGTCGAACGGCGGATTATTCTGTATTTTCCGCTTTCCGAACCACAGATTTTTTTTCGAAAATTTTCGTAATTACGAGGATCTCTGTATTTTCGTAATTACGGGGAAAACGGAGGTCCTTGTAATTACGAGAATTTTCGAAAAAAACAAGAAATTCTTGAAAATTCACGGAATTTCCGCATTTTGGGGATTATTTTGAAGACGGAGCAAGCCACATGTCCCAAATTATCCAATGGCAGCTAACATGATTATTGCCAGCCCCCTGGGCTGCTTCACAGGCGCCATCTTGTCAGTGTGTTTAGTGGAGACCTGACAGTGTAGGAGTTGGAGAGAGATTTTTGCGCTTTTTGACTTGGAGTTTGTCTCCTTCATCACCCCTGAGCTTTCCAAATCAACTTCACGGAGCCGCAGAGCTCAGTCCCCCTGTCATAGCCCAGACAGGATTCTCCAGGGTCACAACAAACCAACTTTAACAGGCAAGTAAACCCCATAGATCAAAACCCCATAGAGAAAGTGCGGGAACATGGGAGAGGGGGTGCGGGAACATATAAATTTGCAGATGAGGGATCTGTTTCTGCCAGTGAGGCTGATGATGGTGGATCACCCCCACCCAGGCCCCAGATAAGGCACCAGCACGCCAGCACCGGCGGGGACCATCATTCCAGCACCGGCGGGGACCATCATTCCAGCACCAGCAGGGACCATCATTCCAGCACCGGCGGGGACCATCATTCCAGCACCCTCTCCCTCAGTGCAAGGGAAAGCAGGGAAGGGGATACGCTTCATGAAAAGATCCGTATGAGCTGGTATGTAAGACACGTCAGAGTAGGGGACACCATAAAGGTTCCTCGTGGAGAGACAGGAGAAGTATGGATTTTTGCATTGGACCAAGTAGGATCAACCCAACCGTAAAAGAATCAGCCACAGGGAAGCTGCTGCGGTAGAGAATTTGTCATTTTACAGCTTGAATGCGGTAGAGCAAGGTAGGACCATGTATGGTAGAAAAAAATAGCCATTTGCCAGCTAAGCCTCTAGGTGGAAATGAGGCGGAAGGAGCAGTTCGGGTGGCCAGGGGCAGGAGGCCTTCAGTCAGGGGCATCAGCAATAGGGGTGCTGTACTGAGATGTGATCCACACCTCATCCATCTTGATGTATGTCAGACGGTCCACATTCTCAGTGGCGAGACGGGTCCCCCTCTCCGTTACAACACCCCCTGCCGCACTGATGGTCCTCTCCGAAAGAACACTGGATGATGGGCATGAAAGGACCTCGATGGCATACTGTGCCAACTCGGGCCAGATATCCAGCCTCGCCACCCAGCAGTCCAGTGGATCCTCAGTCTCTGATGTGGCTACACCGGCCCTGGATCCGATGTAGTCGGTGACCTGGCGACTGAAGTGTTGCCTGGTGGAGTTGCCAGTAGATGGGCCTGGCAACTGTGGCTGGAAGAACAGCCTGAAGTTGGCTGCTGCGCTGAAGGTCCTCTCCGAAAGAACACTGGATGACGGGCATGAAAGGACCTCGATGGCATACTGTGCCAACTCGGGCCAGATATCAAGCCTCGCCACCCAGTAGTCCAGTGGATCCTCAGTCTCTGATGTGGCTACACCGGCCCTGGATCCGATGTAGTCGGTGACCTGGCGACTGAAGTGTTGCCTGGTGGAGTTGCCAGTGGATGGGCCTGGCAACTGTGGCTGGAAGAACAGCCTGAAGTTGGCCGCGAGGCCGCCTCCAGTACTGCTGCTCCTCCTGTCAGGCACAGGGGGACGCTAGATGTCATTCTGGCACTGAAAGGGTTTAGTAGCTACTAGAACTAGAGATCATTCTGGCACTGAAAGGGTTTAGTAGCTACTAGAACTAGAGGTCATTCTGGCACTGAAAGGGTTTAGTAGCTACTAGAACTAGATGTCACTGGAAAGTCTTTTTAATGGGTTTCTTAGTGTTGACAGTGGAGGAACTGGAGGTGTCGGAGAACCTACGTTGTCCTTCCCACACACTGGGGCAATATTTACAGGACTCAGAGGAACTAAATTCTGGGACCAACAAGGAAGATCCGATGGTTCTAGCCCGTATCCCTAGTAAAGGGACGTACGTTAGGTTTCCTGCTGGTATCTCCTGCGGTTCTCCACATATTCTATTCCCTATACACGTGACAAGGCCTCCTGGTGGAAGGTTATGAACAATATCATTTTCCCTTTTTATTGAGCTACACGGACAGTCTCACGTCCCATTACAAGGGGTGAGAAGAAGACCAGTCACTCGTGATGTTTTGATGCAGGTTTATTGGACTATTACAGGGTTGGTGGATCTGGATGAATGTCATAAGGAGGTTCAGTTGTTGGCGATGGTCTCCTCGATCCAGGACAGGTAGTTACAGACCTTGGCGTAGACTCCTGGAAACCCACTTTCGGCACAGCCATTACCCCAGGATACCACACCGTGTAACTCTCCGTTGCAGACCAGGGGGCCACCGGAGTCACCCTAAAGAAATAAACACATTTCATAGCTATGTAGGGTTTATACTACATCTCCTCATTGGAGAGAATGGATTTACCAAGATCTAGCCATTCACAGATCAATCAATATCAATAGAATTCAATATATATCAAGGATGCTGAGATTTCTCAAGCACAGACACGGTGGAGGGAGAAGAGTTTATAGAATGGTAAGAAACTCCTTATTTAAAGGACAACATTCAAGATAAGAACATAAACCACTAGTTTAACCTTTCATAGCTGTTATGGTTACATTCATAGCTCATTGGTCCATTCCAGTTCCACCCCCTAGTTCGGACTATGACTTGACCAATAGGAAGACACATTTTGCAGATTGCATCTTACCAGTAGTCTCTTTTCTCTACGGTGGAGCTCGATTGTACCAGTGTAACCGCTGATAAAGGATAAACGGAGGGTGGTTTCACCTTGGGTCATCTTGATGGGACAGAGTTGGGTTGGGTTGGGTTGGGTTGGGGGATAGTTGTCATTTTTATATAGTTTCTCTTCAATATGTATTGTTCAGTTAAGGTTCCTTACTGGTAAATGTGACCCCCAGACCCACAATTAGCTAAGAAGAACAGCAGATCTGGGATCTGGGAATGTTGGTTGCTCACCTGACAGGAATCCTTGCCTCCCTCCATGTATCCAGCACAGAACATATTCTTGGTGATTACCATCCCGTAGGCATCTAGGCAGGTCTCGTCACTCAGAACTGGAGCCTCAACACATTGCAAGAGGTTGGGGTAATGAACTGTGTGGAAAATCATTCCTCATTCAGGGAGATAATAAACATTCATCTAGTTCCACAACAAAAACAATTCAAGGGGCCAATGCATAGGGGCAAGGTGAATGGCCTCCAACACACTATGATATACAATATGATACCAGACCAATGCTTTACGGAAAGAAAGGGTAAGATAGATATGTAAATGGGATAATAGAGATATGAAATTATAATAAACAATAGGAGTCGGTAGGGGTGAGATAGATATGTAAATGGGGATAATAGAGATATGAAATGTATTATAATAAACAATAGGAGTCGGTAGGGGTGAGATAGATATGTAAATGGAGAAAATAGAGATACGAAATGTATTATAATAAACAATAGGAGTCGGTAGGGGTAAGATAGATATGTAAATGGGATAATAGAGATATGAAATGTATTCTAATAAACAATAGGAGTCGGTAGGGGTAAGATAGATATGTAAATGGAGATAATAGAGATATGAAATGTATTATAATAAACAATAGGAGTCGGTAGGGGTAAGATAGATATGTAAATGGGGATAATAGAGATACGAAATGTATTATAATAAACAATAGGAGTCGGTAGGGGTAAGATAGATATGTAAATGGGATAATAGAGATATGAAATGTATTATAATAAACAATAGGAGTCGGTAGGGATGAGATAGATATGTAAATGGGGATAATAGAGATATGAAATGTATTATAATAAACAATAGGAGTCGGTAGGGGTAAGATAGATATGTAAATAGGGATAATAGAGATATGAAATGTATTATAATAAACAATAGGAGTCGGTAGGGGTAAGATAGATATGTAAATGGGGATAATAGAGATATGAAATGTATTATAATAATAAATAATGGCTTGGAGGTTCCATCTCTGGCCACCATTGGTCACATGGTCCATGAACCTCTCTATTCAATAAAGAACCTTCATTACTTACCATTATTACTGTAGATGTTCCCCCAGCCAGATACCTGACATATCGACCCCACGGTGGGGCACTGGGTAGGAAGACGGACTGTCTGGATGTTCTTGCTCAGTTTGGCTGGTTCGGACAATTTAATCAACATGATGTCATTTTCCAATGTTCTGTAGATAAATTTCGGATGGCGAATTAACTTTGCAGGTTTTATGAATTGTTCGGTTCCTTCTTTATCCGCAATGTTGTGTTCGCCGAGTCTGACTTCGATATTTCTACAAGGGAAAAAAACGATTTAAATTGAAATAGAAAGACACAATTCCACCAAATACGACCCAGCGCTACTGCTACTTACCCCTCTGTGTGTCCAATACTTACCGATTGTAGCAGTGAGCCGCAGTGAGTACCCAAAGTTCGTTAATCAGAGACCCCCCACAATCATGGCGGCCAATATTGAGAGACACTTGGAAAGGAAGAGCGTGAGCAGGACACGTGTATCCCCCAACGATCTTATCATCGTCACTCAATGGAAGGGTCACTGTGAATGGAGAAAATGGAAAGAGTCAATAAAAGAACGAGGAAATACTCAATAAACACTGTCCGTATGTCTAATTACCTATTACTATAACCGTGTATGGCATACCGCCCTAGTCCATAACACTGTCCGTATGTCTAATAACCTATT
>JAACNH010001632.1:46017-64167 GCA_019447015.1 Hymenochirus boettgeri | reverse complement strand
ATGTTTAGTTAAAACCTATATACAACATTATCAGTTTTCCACTTGAGTGTAATATACAAATGTGTTGGGGGGAACCTAACATTGTGAACATGCTTACTGGATGTGCCGGGGGAAAACTGAATGTTGATTGTAAGTGAATATCGCAGCACTGAGCTTGTCTTGACGGCGTCCGTGCTTCTGATCATGTAACGTCTGCGGCTCTTTGTCTGCGTTGTTAACGTGGGGCTCAGTTCTGTTGCGCTGTCTGGCTCCTGTGTGTGTTATAAGCGTGCTCTATTCTTTGCACATTAGTGAAGTCAGTCTGTGTCACTTTGTTTGCACTTTACACAACTTTATCCTTGTCACATGGACAACTTATATTGACTACTAGATCCCAATCAATAACGTTACTTTCGGTTGCGAATTGAAAGTGCCAAGATGTCTTTATTCTTTTAGTGTTAACTGGCTGTGAACGTGTTGTGTGAATGTGGGCAGTGTGTGTGTCTGGTAACGCAGGTAATTCCCATGTAGTCCGTACCCCCGACCGTCCCGGATGGAATAGGTGGATGGGGCGTGTCTGTGATGTTGTGGGTGGGGCATGGCATTCTAGGGTGTGGACAGTCTGGGGCGTGTCTGTGATGTTTGTGGGGGTGGGGCACGGCATTATATGGGTGTGGACAGTATGGGGCATGTCTGTGATGTTGTGGTGGGTGGGGGCAAGGCACATTCTAGGGTGTGGGACAGATGCTGGGGGCATGTTTTGTGATTGTTGTGGTGGGTGGGGACGGCTTCTAGGGTGTGGACAGTCTGGGCTGTGTGATGTTGTGGTGGGTGGGGCAGGCATTCTGGGTGTGGACAGCGGGGCGTGTCGTGATGTTTGTGTGGTGGGGCACGGCATTCTAGGGTGTGGACAGTCTGGGGCGGTCTGTGATGTGTTGGTGGGTGGGCAGCACATTCTAGGGTGTGGACAGTCTGGGGCGTGTCTGTGATGTTGTGGGGTGGGGCACGGCATTCTTAGCGTGTGGACAGTCTGGGGCGTGGTCTGTGATGTTGTGGTGGGTGGGGCATGGCATTCAGGTGTGGACAGTAGTGTGGATCATGGGGGCGGTTGTTGTGAGTTGGTGGTGGGTGGGGCATAGGCATTCTAGGGTGTGGACAGTCTGGGGCGTTTCTGTGATGTTGTGTGGTGGTGGCATGGCATTCTAGGGTGTGGACAGTCTGGGGGCGGTGCTGTGATGTTGTGGTGGGTGGGCAATGGCATTCTCGAGGGTGGGACAGTCCGGGGCGTGTCTGTGATGTTGTGGTGGGTGGGGCATGGCATTCTAGGGTGTGGACAGTCTGTTGGGCGCGTGTCTGTGATGTTGTGGTGGGGGGCATGGCATTCTAGGTGTGGACAGTCGGGGCGGTTTGGAGTGTCTGTGAGTTGTGGTGGGTGGGCATGGCATTCTAGGGTGTGGACAGTCGTGTGGCGGCTGGGGCGTGGTTGTGATGTTGGGTGGGTCGGGCATAGCATTCTAGGGTGGTGTGACAGTCTGGGGTGTCTGTGATGTTGTGGTGGGTGGGGCATGGCATTCTAGGGTGTGGACAGTCTGGGGCGGGTGTCTGTGATGTTGTGGTGGGTGGGGCATGGCATTCTAGGGTGTGGACAGTCCGGGGCGTGTCTGTGATGTTGTGGTGGGTGGGCATGGCATTCTAGATGTGGAACAGTTGGGCGGTGTCTGTGATGTTGTGGTGGGTGGGCATGGCATTTAGTGTGTGGACAGTCCGGGCGTGTCTGTGATGTTGTGGTGGGTGGGGCCAGCTTCTAGGGTGTGGACAGTCTGGGGGTGGGGGTGTCTGTGATGGTGGGTGGGTGGGCACTGCTTCTAGGTTTTGTGGACGTCTGGGGGTGTCTGTATGGTGGGGTGGGCATGGCATTCTAGGTGTGGACAGTCTGGGGCGTGTCTGTGATGTTGTGGTGGGTGGGGCATGGCATTCTAGGGTGTGGACAGTCCGGGGCGTGTCTGTGATGTTGTGGTGGGTGGGGCATGGCATTCTAGGGTGTGGACAGTCTGGGGCGAGTTTGTTGATGGTTGTGGTGGGTGGGGCAGGCATTTTAGTGTGTGGACAGTCGGGGCGTGTGTCTGTGATGTTGTGGTGGGTGGGGCATGGCATTCTAGGGTGTGGACAGTCCGGGGCGTGTCTGTGATGTTGTGGTGGGTGGGGCATGGCATTTCAGGGTGGACGACGGGGGTGGTCTGTGATCGTTGTTGATGGGTGGGGCATGGCATTCTAGGGTTGGAAGTCCGGGGTGTGTCTGTGATGTGGTGGGTGGGGCATGGCATTCTAGGGTGTGGACAGTCTGGGGCGTGTCTGTGATGTTGTGGTGGTGGGTGGGGCATGGCATTCTAGGGTGTGGGACAGTCCTGGGGCTGTCTGTGATGTTGTGGTGGTGGGCATGGCATTCTAGGGTGTGGACAGTCTGGGGCGTGTCTGTGATGTTGTGGTGTCCAGGAGACTGGGACATGACATTTTGTGGTTGTGATATTTGGGGGCGTGGCCATGCTGTATCAAAGTGTGGGTGTGGCTTTGCCATTTACTGGTATGGTTGTGGTGTTTGTTTGGGGGCCGTGATGTTGGGGGGGATGGACAGGATGTTGTGTGATGGGGGGTGATTTGGGAACAGACCAGGTATTTTTGGGGGTGTGGCCATGATGTATGGGGGTGGACCATACTGTTTTGGGTTTTTGGGGGGTGTGACCACAATATCTGGTAGTGTGGTCATAACATTTGGTGACATGGTTGCAATGCATGGCAGTTATCTTTGGGGTCTTGGCCTTGATGGTTGGGGTATGAGTAACATAGTCTTTCCAGGGTTTATATTTGTATATAAATGTCATTCATATCACCGATAGTAACAACGTCTTTCCAGGGTTTATATTGTATATTAAATGTCATTCATATCACCGATAGTAACACTAGTCTTTCCAGGGTTATTATTTGTAATAAATGTCATTCATATCACCGATAGTAACATAGTCTTTCCAGGGTTTATATTTGTATATAAATGTCATTCATATCACCGATAGTAACAAGTCTTTCCAGGGTTATATTTCTATATAATGTCATTCATATCACCAATAGTAACACGTATTCCAGGGTTTATATTTGTATATAAATGTCATTCATATCACCGATAGTAACATAGTCTTTCAGGGTTTATATTTAATAAATATCACTCATATCACCGATAGTAACACAGTCTTTCCAGGGTTTTTATTTGTATATAAATGTCATTCGTATCACCAATAGTAACACAGTCTTTCCAGGGTTTATATTTGTATTAAATGTCATTCATATCACCGATAGTAACATAGTCTTTCCGGGTTTATATTTGTATATAAATGTATCATTCATATCACCGATAGTAACACAGTCTTTCCAGGGTTTATATTTGTATATAAATGTCATCGTATCACCGATAGTAACACCAGTCTTTCCAGGGTTTATATTGTATATAAATGTATTCATATCACCGATAGTAACACGGTCTTTCCAGGGTTTATATTTATATATAAATGTCATTCATATCACCGATAGTAACACAGTCTTTCCAGGGTTTATATTGTATATAAATGTCATTCATTATTCACCATAGTAACATAGTCTTTCAGGGTTTATATTTGTTATAAATTCATTCATATCACCGATATTAACATAGTCTTTCCAGTTTTATATTGTATATTAATGTCATTCATATCCGATAGTAACACAGTCTTTCCAGGGTTTATATTTGTATATAAATGTCATTCATATCACCGATAGTAACCTAGTCTTCAGGGTTAATTTGTGTATAAATGTCATTCATATCACGATAGTAACACAGTCTTTCCAGGGTTTATATTTGTATATAAATGTAATTCATATCACCGATAGTAACACAGTCTTTCCAGGGTTTATATTTGTATATAAATGTCATTCATATCACCGATAGTAACACAGTCTTTCCAGGGTTTATATTTGTATATAAATATCATTCATATCACCGATAGTAACATCGTCTTTCCAGGGTTTATATTTGTATATAAATGTCATTCATATCACGATAGTAACATAGTCTTTCCAGGGTTTATATTTGTATATAATGTCATTATACACTCGATGTAACACAGTCTTTCCAGGTTTATATTTGTATATAAATGTCATTCATATCACGATAGTAAACACAGTCTTTCCAGGGTATATGTGTATATAAATGTCATTCATATCACCTAGTAACACAGTCTTTCCAGGGTTTATATTTGTATATAAATGTCATTCATATCCCGATAGTAACACAGTCTTTCCAGGGTTTATATTTGTATATAAAATGTCATTCATATCACCGATAGTAACATCAGTCTTTCCAGGGTTTATATTGTATATAATGTCATTCTATCATCCGATAGTAACAATCTTTCCAGGGTTTATATTTGTATATAAATGTCATTCATATCACCGATAGTAAACAAGTCTTCCAGGGTTTATATTTGTATATAAATGTCATTCATATCAACGATAGTAACAAGTCTTTCCAGGGTTATATTTGTATATAAATGTCATTCATATCACCAATAGTAACACAGTCTTTCCAGGGTTTATATTTGTTATATAAATGTCATTCATATCCCGATAGTAACACAGTCTTTCCAGGGTTTATTTTGTATTAAATGTCATTCATATCACCGATAGTACACAGTCTTTCCAGGGTTTATATTTGTAATAAATGTCATTCATATCAGATAGTAACACAGTTTCCAGGGTTTATATTTGTATATAATGTCATTCATATCACCGATAGTAACACAGTCTTTCCAGGGTTTATTTGTATATAAATGTCATTCATATCACCGATAGTAACACAGTCTTTCCAGGGTTTATATTTGTATATAATGTCATTCATATCACCGATAGTAACACAGTCTTTCCAGGGTTTATATTGTATATAAATGTCATTCTATCACCGATAGTAACACAGTTTTCCAGGGTTTATATTTGTATAAAATGTCATTCATATCACCGATAGTAACACAGTCTTTCCAGGGTTTATATTTGTATATAAATGTCATTCATTATCACCACATAGTAACACAGTCTTTCCGGTTTATATTTGTATATAAAATTCATTCGTACCGATAGTTAAACAGCTTAAATAAAATTCTACTGTCTTTTTCCTTTAAAATTATAACCAAATCAAATCTCTGGGTGCAGCCTGTGAGAAATGAAATGGTGGATATGTCCAGACTTACTGCTTCCAGCAGCTGAGGAAAATTCCTGAATTATTGCTCCTCCCCTGCCCCCAGGCCTCTGAGCATGTCACTTAAGACTTAAGCTAGGTACACACAGTGCTGATAAAGCCCCGACTACTGTTGGTATCAGTGCTTTATCGGTACTGTGTGTACCTTGCTTTTTCCGAACGATTGGGTCACCCGAATGCACGTTCGGGAAAGAGGGAAAATTTCCCTTGGGCATGGGTAGACTCCTTATAGGCCGAGGGAACACAGTCCTGAGGGTCCTCCACAGATGTGTAAATGCTGAGCATAGGGGGAGCACTCAGGACTGAGTGTATACTCACCTCTCTCTCCTCCCTTAGTCAGTCTACCCAGGGTGAGGACCAGAGGGATCTGCCTGTCTACTTTCTATATCTCTGTATGTCTCTTTTATGTATCCTATATCTCTCTATAACATGTCTGTATCTGTCTGTTTCTATTTGCCATCTAATTGGGAAAGGGACTCGGCCAAAATATTTCCTCATGGCACATGTGGTGCCCAGAAGTGCCCCGGAATCTCAGTGTTTTACAATGGCGTCTGAATAGTTTTAAGGGAGGTAAAGCAGGACTGAAAGGTAGTAACAATGGGCAGAGTAACAGGGGAAGACTGTAGTATCTAGTAACTTTCCTAATAGGAAACAGAGCAGGATAATTACTTGAAATCCAGCACATTATCAAATAACTGACTTGCCTTTAATCTGTCTCCAATTTTCCATAGGCCCCCAACTGTGTTGCCAAAGTTCAAAAAAACAAGAGCAGGACCAGGCAAATTACAGTGTGAATGTGAAAAAATACAAGGAAAACTTCATCTTGTAAAATACGAGGAATGTGAAGGTAACAAATACCCAAGCGGCCCTTATGTGTAATATAAGGATACTATATCAACTATACTATACTATACCCACACTATACTATACTACAGATACTACATTATACTAAACTACACTATACTACGTCATAATCACTATTACTATACTATACCACACTATACACACTAGACCACAATATACTATACTATACCACACCTATACTATAACACAGTATACTACATTATACTAAAACTACACTATAACTACACTGTACTATACTACACTATCTACACTATACTATACTATACCACACTATACATACACACTATACTACACTATACTAATAGACTACACACATACGACACTATATCACTATACACACTATATACACTCACGTAACATATACACTTAATACTCATACTATGCTACACTCTACTTAGTTCACTATATCACTACACTATACTATACTACACTATACTACCCCTATACTATACCACACTATACGATACATACACTACACTACACTATACCACACTATACTATACTACACTATGCTACCCTATACTATGGTAACCTATACTATACTATACTACACTATACCACACTATACTAAACTACACTATACTACACTGTACTATACTACACTATACTACACTATACTATACTATACACACTAGTAACTATACACACATACTATACTATACACACGGACTACACTATACTACCATACTACCACACATAGTACACTACGCTATATAGAGACACACTAACGACCTAACTATGCTACACACTATAATATATTCACATAGTACACTACACTCTACTATAACTACACTATAAACCCTATACTAGTACCACACTATACTATACTACACTACAATACACTATACCACACATACTATACTACACTATGTACCTATACTATGGTAACCTAACTATACATACTACCACTATCCACACTATATATACTACACTATACTACCTATACTAACTATACCACACTATACTATACTACACTAACTACATATACCACACTATACTATACTACACTATGCTACCCTATACTATGGTAACCTATACTATACTATACTACACTATACCACACTATACTATACTATACCACACTATATTACACTATACTATACTAGTCTATAATATGCTACCCTATAGTATAAATGTCAGTTATAGGGTTACGTTCACCAATACCATTCAGCTTTAGGCTGGTCTCCGCCATCCACCTGGGCCTTCCACTTCTGGCTCCACTACAATTTAAACAAAAAGGGGGAAATGAGGGGGACAGAGACAATAAAACAGACTGTGAGGGGATTTTTGTAATCCAACAATGTTCAGGTGTCATGTACCCTTTCTCACTTACTATACTCACTATACTATACTATACTGTACCGCACTATACTAATACTATACTATACTATACTATACTATACTGTACTATACTGTACTATACTACACTATAATACTATACTGTACCGCACTATACTACACTATACTATACTATACTATACTACACTATACCACACTATACTATACTATCCTATACTACACTATGCTACACTATACTATACTGTACCGCACTAACTGACTAACTATACTATACTATACTATACTATACTATACTACACTATACCACACTATACTATACTATCCTATACTACACTATACTACACTATACTATGCTACACTATACTATACTGTACTGCAATGCTACACTACACGATACTATACTAGACTATTACTACACTATACACACTCACTATCTATCCGATACATACTACGACAGACACACGACAGGGACAGACGAGGCGACAACAACACCCAGACTAGTACGAACTACGTAATAGACCCCACACCATACATAAGACAGAACATAAGACGAGCACACGAGCGTACCGAACGTAGACACACGATCACTGACGACTACGACACTAACACACGACACCGAACGAGACTACACAACTATCACGACACTATACTAACGACACAACGTACCAGACGAGACACACAGACACACGAGACAGGCCCGAAACGCCCAACGAGACGACCAAAGACACGAGACGAGACGTACTACGACTCGAGACGACACGAGACGAGACCGACACAGACGACACGAGCACAGAGAGGACGACGAGACGAGACAACCCAGAGACGACACGAGACGAGACGACACGAGAGAGACACACGAGACAGGCAGACCACGAGACGAGACGAACGACAGAGACGACACGGGACGAGACGACACGAGACGACTACAGACGAGAAGCACATACGACTACGAGACAGGCGCGCAACGGAGACGACCAGAGCGAGACGAGACGACACGGAGACGACACGAGACGAGAAGACACGAGAGAGAGCGACACATACGAGACGACAGGACGACACGCGGACGACACGGAGACAGAGACAAGAGAGAGAGGAAGAGACGAGACGAGACGGGACGTACCCGATGGAGACACCGAGGAACACGAGGACGGCGACACGGAGAGACACTGAGACGAGACGAACGAGACGAGACGACACGTACGAGAACGAAGAGACACCACGGAACGAGACGACACGAGGACGACACGAGACGAGACGACAGAGAACGCAGACGAGACGACAGAGACTGAGACGACAGAGACGAACGAAGAGACGACACAGACGAGCGACGAGAGACGACACGGAGACAACACGACGAGACGGACACGAGACGAAATACGAGAGGACCAGACACGAGGACGACACGGATAGAGCTAACACGACGAAACGATCACGAGCCGACGACTAGTACACGAGACGAGTAGACACGAGACGAGAGACACGCGAGACGACACGCGAACGAGACAGACACGAGAAACAAGAAGACCGACGTAACACCAACTACAGACAAACGCACGAGACGTACAAGACATAGACGAACACACGAACACCTAGACGACACGACAGAGACGATCGACACGAGACGAACGACACGAGACGACCACGAGACAGACGACGAAGATCACGAGACGACACAAGACGACACGACAAGAGGACGAGAGCGAGACGAGACGACACAGGAACGACACGAATCGACACGACCATATACAACAACTACTATACTACACACATAACTAACTACACTACAACTATACTACACTATACTACACTACACTATACTACCCTATAATATGCTACACAACACGAAACTACACAAAACTACACTATACACATTATACTATACTACATGAAACTACCACATTATCTAAACATAAACATTATACTACACACCCTATACTATACTACACTAGATTAAACTATAACCCTATACTAAACTATACTATGCTACACTAGTACTACCTATACTATACTACTACACTATTACATACTACACTATACTACACTATAATGCTACCTATACTACCCTATACTATACTACACTACACTACATACCACTATAACTACACTATTCTACAACTATATACACTATATACCCTATACTATGCTACACTACCCTATCACACACTATCCTATACTACACTATATATACTACACGAAATCACGAACACTACACACTTACATGACAATATACACCTATACTACCCTATACTAGCTACACTACATACTACCCTATACTATACTACACTGTACAACACTACACTAACTACACATTCTAAACGAGAAACACGAGAACTCCCGAACTATGCTACCACTACATATACTAACTATACTATATACACTAACTATACTACACGAAACTACACGCACTTTACACACTAATTACACTTAGACTCCACTATTCTACACTCATTATACCTATACTACCCTATACTATGACTACAACTACACTATTATTACACATTAACTATACTACACTATACTATACTACACGAAACTACACGACACTTTACTACACTACATTACACTATACTACACTATTCTACACTATACTATACTACACTATTTACATGACAATATAATACACTATACTACACTACTACTATAAGTTTCCTGATCATATTAAAGAACGAGGCCATCAGCTGTGTACAGCTTTACTGTATGTTATTAGGACCATTGTATTAATGTCATTTTAATAGAAAATTATTAGAAGAAACTGACCTTGTTTTACTTTCTTTTCTCAGTCCTCAGTTAATCAGGTCAATCAGGCTTTATTCTCTGTTTTTACTTTTTATGGGGTTGAAGTAACTTGGGGGGCCTAGTTATCATTATAAAATTTATATTGCTTCTCCCTTATAATCTGAGCCTCTTATGTATATATCAATATAATCCCCACTGTACATTAATACATACAATAGAAGGAGTGGGAGCTGTGTCCTTAGGCTAAATTATAACTACATTTACAGTGCTACTGATCTAGTCAAACATTTATACAAACATACACTGTACATTAAAGGTAACACGTAGTGTGTCATTATAACTGTACATTAAAGGTAACACGTAGTGTGTCATTATAAACTGTACATTAAAGGTAACACGTAGTGTGTCATTATACACTGTACATTAAAGGTAACACGTAGTGTGTCATTTACACTGTACATTAAAGGTAACACGTAGTGTGTCATTATACACTGTACATTAAGGTAACACGTAGGTGTGTCATTATAAACTGTACATTAAAGGTAACACGTAGTGTGTCATTATAAACTGTACATTAAGGTAACACGTAGTGTGTCATATAAACTGTACATTAAAGGTAACACGTAGTGTGTCATTATACTGTACATTAAAGGTAACAGTAGTGTGTCATTATCACTGTACATTAAAGGTAACACGTAGTGTGTCATTATAAACTGTACATTAAAGGTAACACGTAGTGTGCCATTATAACTGTACATTAAAGGTAACACGTAGTGTGTCATTATACACTGTACATTAAAGGTAACACGTAGTGTGTCATTATACACTGTACATTAAAGGTAACACGTAGTGTGTCATTATAAACTGTACATTAAAGGTAACACGTAGTGTGTCATTACACTGTACATTAATGGTAACCGATAGTGTGTCATTATAAACTGTACATTAAAGGTAACACGTAGTGTGTCATTATAAACTGTACATTAAAGGTAACACGTAGTGTGTCATTATACACTGTACATTAAAGGTAACACGTAGTGTGTCATTATACACTGTACATTAAAGGTAACACGTTAGTGTGTCATTATAACTGTACTTAAGGTACACGTAGTGTGTCATTATAAATGTCATTAAAGTAACAGTAGTGTCATTAAAACTGTACATTAAAGGTAACATGTAGTGTGTCATTATACACTGTACATAAAGGTACACGTAGTGTGTCATATAAACTGTACATTAAAGTAACACGTAGTGTGTCATTATACACTGTACATTAAAGGTAACACGTAGTGTGTCATTATAAACTGTACATTAAAGGTAACACGTAGTGTGTCATTATAAACTGTACATTAAAGGTAACACGTAGTGTGTCATTATAAACTGTACATTAAAGGTAACACGTATGTGTGTCATTATAAACTGTACATTAAAGGTAACACGTAGTGTGTCATTATAAACTGTACATTAAAGGTAACACGTAGGTGCATTATAAACTGTACATTAAAGGTAACACTAGTGTTGTCATTATAAACTGTACATAAGGTAACACGTAGGTGTCATTAAACTGTACATTAAAGGTAACACGTAGTGTGTCATTATAACTGTACATTAAAGGTAACACGTAGTGTGTCATTATAACTGTACATTAAAGGTAACACGTAGGGTGCCATTATAAACTGTACATTAAAGGTAACACGTGTGTGTCATATAAACTGTACTAAAGGTACACTAGTAGGTCTTAAAACTGTACATAAGGTAACAGTAGTGTGTCATTACACTGTACATTAAAGGTAACACGTAGTGTGTCATTATAAACTGTACATTAAAGGTAACACGTAGTGTGCCATTATAACTGTACATTAAGGTAACATTAGTGTGCATTATAACCTGTACATTAAAGTAACACGTAGTGTGCCATTATAAACTGTACATTAAAGGTAACACGTAGTGTGTCATTATACACTGTACATTAAAGGTAACACGTAGTGTGTCATTATACACTGTACATTAAAGGTAACACGTAGTGTGTCATTATAAACTGTACATTAAAGGTAACAGTAGTGTGTCATTATACACTGTACATTAAAGGTAACACGTAGTGTGTCATTATACACTGTACATTAAAGGTAACACGTAGTGTGTCTATACACTGTACATAAGGTAACACGTATGTGTCATTATAAACTGACTTAAAGGTAACACGTAGTGTGTCATTATACACTGTACATTAAAGGAACACGTAGTGTGTCATTATACACTGTACATTAAAGGTAACACGTAGTGTGTCATTATAAACTGTACATTAAGGTAACACGTAGTGTGTCATATAACTGTACATAAGGTAACACGTAGTGTGCTCATTATAACTGTACATTAAGGTAACACGTGTTGTCATTATAACTGTACTAAAGTAACACGTAGTGTGCATATAAACTGTACATTAAGGTAACACGTAGTGGCCATTATAACTGTACATTAAAGGTAACACGTTTGTGCATATAAAATGTACATTAAAGGTAACACGTAGGTGTCATTATAAACTGTACATTAAGGTAACACGTAGTGTGTCATTATAAACTGTACATTAAAGGTAACACGTAGTGTGTCATTATAAACTGTACATAAAGGTAACACGTAGTGTGTCATTATACACTGTACATTAAAGGTAAACGTACGTGTGTCATTATAAACTGTACATTAAAGGTAACACGTAGTGTGTCATTATACACTGTCCATTAAAGGTAACACGTAGTGTGCATTTATACACTGTACATAAGTAACACGTAGTGTGTCATTATAAACTGTACATTAATTGAACACGTAGTGTGCATTATTAAACTGTACATTAAAGGTAACACGTAGTGTCATTATACACTGTACATTAAAGGTAACACGTAGTGTGTCATTATAAACTGTACATAATGGTAACAGTAGTGTGCCATTATACATGTACATTAAAGGTAACACGTAGTGTGTATTATAAACTGTACATTAATGGTAAACGTAGTGTGCATTAAACTGTCATTAAAGGAACACGTAGTGGTCATATAAACTGTACATTAAAGGTAAACGTAGTGTGCCATTATAAATGTACATTAAAGGTAACACGTAGGTGTGCCATTATAAACTGTACATTAAAGGTAACACGTAGTGTGCCATTATAAACTGTACATTAAAGGTAACACGTAGTGTGTCATTATAACTGTTACATTAAGGTAACACGTAGTGTGTCATTATACACTGTACATTAAAGGTAACACGTAGTGTGCCATTATAAACTGTACATTAAAGGTAACACGTAGTGTGTCATTATAACATGTACATTAAGGTACACGGTGTGTCATTATAATGTACATTAAAGGTAACACGTAGTGTGTCATTATAAACTGTACATTAAAGGTAACACGTAGTGTGCATTATAAACTGTACATTAAAGGTAACACGTAGTGTGTCATTATAAACTGTACATTAAAGGTAAACGTAGTGTGTCCTTATAACTGTACATTAAGGTAACACACGTAGTGTGTCATTATACACTGTAACATTAAAGGTAACACGTTAGTGTGTCCATTATAAACTGTACATTAAAGGTAACACGTAGGTGCCATTATAAACTGTACATTAAAGGTAACACGTAGTGTGTCATTATAAACTGACATTAAGGAACACGTAGTGTCATTTAAACTGTACATTAAGGTACAGTAGTGTGTCATTATAACTGTACATTAAGGTAACACGTAGTGTGTCATTTACACTGGACATTAAAGGAACACGTGGTTGTCATTATAAACTGTACATTAAAGGTAACACGTAGTGTGCCATTATAAACTGTACATAAAGGTAACACGTAGTGTGTCATTATAAACTGTACATTAAAGGTAACACGTAGTGTGCCATTATAAACTGTACATTAAAGGTAACACGTAGTGTGTCATTATACACTGTACATTAAAGGTAACACGTAGTGTGTCATTATAACTGTAATTAAAGGTAACACGTAGTGTGTCATTATAAACTGTACATTAAAGGTAACACGTAGTGTGTCATTATAAACTGTACATTAAAGGTAACACGTAGTGTGTCATTATACACTGTACATTAAAGGTAACACGTAGTGTGTCATTATAAACTGTACATTAAAGGTAACACGTAGATGTGGCATTATAACTGACATTAAGGTAACACGTAGTGTGTCATTATAAACTGTACATTAAAGGTAACACTAGTGTTGTCATTATACACTGTACATTAAAGGAACACGTAGTGTGTCATTATACATGTACATGTAAAGGTAACACGTAGTGTGTCATTATAAACTGTACATTAAAGGTAACACGTAGTGTGTCATTATAAACTGTACATTAAGGTAACACGTAGTGTGTCATATACACTGACATTAAAGGTAACACGTAGTGTGTCATTATAAACTGTACATTAAAGGTAACACGTAGTGTGTCATTATAAACTGTACATTAAAGGTAACACGTAGTGTGTCATTATAAACTGTACATTAAAGGTAACACGTAGTGTGTCATTATACACTGTACATTAAAGGTAAACACGTAGTGTGTCATTATAAACTGTACATTAAAGGTAACACGTAGTGTGTCATATACACTGTACATAAGGTAACACAGTAGTGTGTCATTATACACTGTACATTAAAGGTACACGTAGTGTGTCATTATAAACTGTACATTAAAGGAAACGTGTAGGTGTCATATAAAACTGTACATAAAGGAACACGTAGTGTGTCATATAAATGTACATCAAAGGGTTACCACTAGTGTGTCATTATAACCTGTACATTAAAGGTAACACGTAGTGTGCATTATAAACTGTACATTAAAGGTAACACGTAGTGTGTCATTATAACCTGTACATTAAAGGTAACACGTAGTGTGCCATTATACAACGTTGTTACCAATTAAAGGTACACGTGTGTGTGTCATATAACCTGTACATTAAAGGGAAATGTATGTGTTATTTTACACGTACATTAAAGTAACACGTTAAGAAGTGTGTGTCATTATAACCTGTACATAAAGGTAACACGTAGTGTCATTATAAATGTATTAAGGTAACACGTAGGTCCGTGTGGTAGTATAGTGTAGTATAGTACAGTGTAGTATAGTGTAGTTTAGTATAATGTAGTATACTGTAGTATAGTATAGTGTGGTATAGTATAGTATAGTGTGGTATAGTATCCTTATATTACACAATAAGGGCCGCATTGGGTATTTGTTACCTTCACATTCCTCGTATTTTACAAGATGAAGTTTTCCTTGTATTTTTTCACATTCACACTGTAATTTGCCTGGTCCTGGCTCTTTGTTTTTTGAACTTTGGCAACACAGTTGGGGGCCTATAGGAAAATTGGAGACAGATTAAAGGCAAAGTCAGTTATTTGATAATGTGCTGGATTATCAAGTAATTATCCTGCTCTGTTTCCTATTAGGAAAGTTACTAGATACTAACAGTTCTTCCCCTGTTACTCTGCCCATTGTTACTACCTTGTCATGGGACCAAGACCATTGTAAATGCACTGAGATTCCGGGGCACTTCTGGGCACCACATGTGCCATGAGGAAATATTTTAGGCCGAGTCCCTTTCCCAATTAGATGGCTAAATAGAAACAGACAGATACAGACAGTTATAGAGAGAGATAGGATACATAAAGAGAGACATACAGAGATATAGAAAAGTAGACAGGCAGATCCCTCTGGTCCTCACCCTGGGTAGACTGACTAAGGAAGGGGAGAGAGAAGGTGAGTATACACTCAGTCCTGAGTGCTCCCCCTATGCTCAGCATTTACACATCATGTGGAGGACACTCAGGACTGTGTTTCCCTCGGCCTATAAGGAGTCTACCATGGCCAAGGGAAATTTTCCCTCTTTCCCGAACGTGCATTCGGGTGACCCAATCGTTCGGGAAAGCAAGGTACACACAGTACCGATAAAGCACTGATACCAACAGTATCAGGGCTTTATCAGCACTGTGTGTACCTAGCTTAAGTCTTAAGTGAGCATGCTCAGAGCCTGGGGGCAGGGGAGGAGCATAAAGTCAGGAAATGTTCCTCAAGCTGCTGGAAGCAGTAAGTCTGGACATTATCCACCATTTCATTTCTCACAGGCTGCACCCAGAGATTTGATTTGGTTATAATTTTAAAGGAAAAAGACAGTAGGATTTTATTTAAAGACTATGTTACTATTGGTGATATGAATGACATTTATATACAAATATAAACCCTGGAAAGACTGTGTTACTATCGGTGATATGAATGACATTTATATACAAATATAAACCCCGGAAAGACTGTGTTACTATCGGTGATATGAATGACATTTATATACAAATATAAACCCTGGAAAGACTGTGTTACTATCGGTGATACGAATGACATTTATATACAGATATAAACCCTGGAAAGACTGTGTTACTATCGGTGATATATATGTTCTGACCACTGGTCGTGTTTCACCTTTAAGAGCTCCATTTTACTCTAATTGTAGAATAGAAGGTTTTACCTCCTGTTTTAGAGCAGAAAACCTTCGGTCCAAGCGTCCGTTGATCATTCCCATTGGATATCTCACATACACACGGTTCGAGTTTCTTGTTGTTTTTGTTTTTCTTACAGAATCCTATGCCTGGGGAAATAAAATAAGTTCAGGGCAGGAAAACAGAGTAAACATTAGTTTAGAGTGTGGGACAGGCATCGCTCTTCGTCTGGTTATGGTCCGATCCACCTCTGTCCGATTACTTACTCCAGACTAGATTGCTAGTTAACTGTCCAGGCACCTTATTCTCTATCTCTGCCATGGGACAGGAAAGAACCCCTAGCAAAACTATCAGGACTATGTACCAAGAGCCACTAATGCTCTCTATTGCCCCCTTTAGGCAATGGACCGAGCCAATAATGGCGGATGGAATTTGCATTTTATCACATGGGAATCTTCTAAATCACTGAATTCCCAAAATATAATAATATATTGTCTAACTTTGTTCTACTGGTGGCCTGCACATCAGTATTAATGGAAGGTGATGAATGGAGCTGATATTATTGAGGTTGTTGCTCTGTAAACTTCTCCAACTCCACCCACATGTAATTACAGGTGTTCAAGAAGCAGAACATAACATATTCAGACACTACAGGTAACTAATACCCAATAATATCAACAATTTCAATCTTCAATGTCACCAAAATCATTTCCCCTGTAGAGTGAGCGGAAAGAAAATCTGCATCTCTGTCACTACCGTCATCTACTGTCTCTAGTGTCATCAACTGTCTCTATCATCTACTGTCTGTCATCTACTGTCTCTAGAATGATCAACTGTCTCTATCATCTACAGTCTGACGTCTACTGTCTCTATCATCTACTGTCTCTACCATCTACTGTCTCTTTCATCTACTGTCTGTCATCTACTGTCTCTATCATCTACTGTCTGTCATCTACTGGCTCTAGAATGATCAACTGTTTCTATCATCTACAGTCTGACATCTACTGTCTCTATCATCTACTGTCTCTACCATCTACTGTCTCTTTCATCTACTGTCTCTACCATCTACTGTCTGTCATCTACTGTCTCTAGTGTCATCAACTGTCTCTATCATCTACTGTCTGTCATCTACTGTCTCTAGTGTCATCTACTGTCTGTCATCTATTGTCTCTAGTGTCATCTACTGTCTCTATCATCTACTGTCTGTCATGTACTCTCTCTAGTGTCATCTACTGTCTCTATCATCTACTGTCTGTCATCTACTGTCTCTATCATCTACTGTCTCTAGTGTCACCTACTGTCTCTAGTGTCATCTACTGTCTCTATCATCTATCATCTACTCTCTCTAGTGTCATCAACTGTCTATCATCTACTGTCTGTCATCTACTGTCTCTAGTGTCATCTACTGTCTGTCATCTACTGTCTGTCATTTACTGTCTCTAGTGTCATCGACTGTCTCTATCATCTACTGTCTGTCATCTACTGTCTCTAGTGTCAT
>JAACNH010001632.1:22079-41254 GCA_019447015.1 Hymenochirus boettgeri | reverse complement strand
TTCATTATGTCGATCATCTACTGGCTCTAGTGTCATCTATGTATCTTATCATCTACTGTCTGCATTCTACTGTTCTCTAGGCCATCTACTGTCTCTATCATCTTACTGTCTGTCATCTAATGTCTGTGTAATCTACGTCTCTAGTGTCATCTACTGTCTGTAGTATCATTCCTGTCTCTAGTGTCATTCACTGTTCTCTATTCATCTCGGTCTGTCATCTACTGTCTGTGGTATCATCTACGTCTCTAGTGTCATTACTGGTCTTGAGGTCATCTACTATCTCTATCATCTACTGTCTCGTGTCATCAACTGTATCTACATCGTACTATCTGTCATTACTGTCTTAGTGGTCACCTTAACTGTTCTCTATCATTTTCCTGTCGTCAATCTACGGTCCTGTGATCATTACGTCTCTGTTGTATCTAATATCTCATCATCTACTGTTAGGGTCATATACGGTCTTAGTGTCATCTAACGGGTATCGAGTGTCATCAACCTGTCTTATCATCTCTGGCTGGATCTATGTCTGCTTAGTGTCATCTACTATCTCTATCATCTACTGTCTAGTGTCATCTACTCTCTCTAGTGTCATCTACTGTCTCTAGTGTCATCAACTGTCTCTATCATCTACTGTCTGTCATCTACTGTCTCTGTCATCTACTGTCTAGTGTCATTTACTGTCTCTGTTGTTACCTGCCATCTACTGTCTCTGATGTCTACCGTCTATACAGTCATCTATGTTCTATTGTTCTCTACAATCTAGTGTCATCAACTGTCTGTCATCTACTATCTCTAGTGTCATGATCATTAACCATCTCTACGGTCATCAACAGTCTCTACTATTATCTTCTGTTTCTACTTTCATCCACAGTCTCTACTGTCTCTACTGTTACCTGCCATATACTGTCTTTACTGTAATCTACTGTATCTACTGTCCTGATCATTAACCCATTTTTACTGATAACTGCATCTTAAGTCTATAGTGTCATGATCATTAACCATCTCTACTTGTCATCTGCCATCTACTGTCTCTAGTGTCATCAACTGTCTCTACTGTCACCTGCCATCTACTGTCTGCTACTTCATCGAACAGTCCCCTACTAGTATCTGCATGTCTCTATTGTCACAACAGTCTCTACCTCTCCTCTACTATCTCTTGTCACCTGCACTATACTGGATTTTATGTCATCTGCCGTTTCAGCTATCATCTTTTTTGATGCCATCTACTGTCTCTATTTTGTCAACTGTCTATTACTTGTCCCATCCATCTACTGTCTCTCCTTTTACAACAGTCCCTACTATTATCTACTGTATCTATTGTCATAAACAGTTCTACATCATCTACTTTCTCTAGTCACCTGCCATTACTGTATTTACTGTCATTGTGTTTCAACTGTCATCTACATCTAATGTCTCTAATTCCTCCACAGTCCTACTGTCATCTACTGTTCTACGGTTTCCTGCCATCGGTCTCTACGTTCTTCAAACAGTCTACAATTCATCTTACTATCTCGATGGTCACTGCCATCATACTGCTCTATGCTCCTGATCTACTGCTCTCATTTCATCTGCTGTTCAACTGTTCATCTACCATCTAATGATCTAAATTCATCAACAGTCTTAATGTCATCTACGCTCTCTACGGTTTCCTGCATTGGTCTCTACTTGATTCAACAGTCGCTACAAATCATCGACATATAATTGTCTCCTGCCATCTACTGTCTCTAATGTAAACTGCCATATACGCTCCTTTACGGTCGTCTGTCAACTACGTATCTATGTATCTGACTATAAAAATCGGTAGAACCAAATAGTGACAATAATACAAAGGCTGGTTCTGAGCTTTTACACACTCATTATAATTCACAGAGTTTCCACAAACTTACTAGTCAGAAGAACAAAGGCAAAGAAGTTGGTTGGTCTTCATTCTGTTCCAGAGAGGCAGTTTTTAGTGGTTTTTATGTCACATCAAGTTCCTTAAAATGGATAGCGCAGGAAGGAAAGAAAATACAGGATGTAGATTGCCCAAGAAATGTTCCTGTTTCAAAGTGGGATTTTCCAGCTGAGTGTACTCTCTACTCTTAACCTTTCTTGGATTGTATAGGAAGTAGAGGGCTGAGTGGCTTTACACCTACCAACTTGTCTGAAACTGACCAATGAACCTGCCATAACAACGTCCACTGGAAGACAGTTCCATAGCTTTACCGTTCTCACAGTGACAAACCCTTCCCACGATACGTTTATGTATCAATCCCAGTAACTTGCTAACATCCTTGGGTGTAGAAACTAATCCAGCGTTTATAAACTGACCAATGACATGCATAACACATCACTGGAAGAAGTTCCTAGCTTTACCGTTATCACAGTGACAAACCTTTCCCAACTCGACTTTATGTATCAATACCAGTGAACTGTAACAGTCCTTGTTTGTAGAACTCATCCAGCTTTTTCTTAAACTGACCAATGAAAACCTGGCCATAACAACGTCCCACTGGCAGACAGTCCTAGCTTTACCGTTTCTCACGTGACAAACCCCCCCACCCCCCCCCCCCACACCCCCACCCCCCCCCCCCCACCCCCCCCCAATTTCCCAAGCGACGTATGTATCAATACCGGACTTGGTAACATTCTTGTTTTGTAGAAAACTCATCCAGATTTTTAGTAAACTGACCAAGGAACCTGCCATTAACAACGTCCACTGGAAGACAGTTTCCATAGCTTTACCATTTCTCACAGTGGACAAACCCGTTCCCAAAACTCTCTTTATATCAATACCAGTAACTTGTAACATTCCTTGTGGTAGAAACTCAGCCAGCTTTTTATAAACTGACCAATGGAACTCCAATAACAACGTCCACTGGAAAGACAGTTCCATAGCTTTACCGTTTCACAGTGACAAACCATTTCCCAATCTCCTTTATGTATCAATTCCAGAAATTGTAACTCCTTGTTGTAGAAAACTCATCCAGCTTTTTATTAAACTGACCAATGAACCTGCCATAAAAAGTCCACGGAAGACAGTTCCATAGCTTTACCGTTCTCACAGTGACAAACCCTTTTGCCCAACTTCTACTTTATGTTCCATACCAGTAACTTGTAACATTCATGTTTGTAGGAAACTCATCCAGCCTTTATTTAAACTGACCAATCAACCTACCATAACAGTCCACTGGACGACAGTTCCATAGCTTTACCGTTCTACAGTGACAATACCCTTTCCCAACTCTCTTATGTATCAATACCAGTAACCTTGAACTGATCTTGTTTGTAGAAACTCCATCCAGCTTTTTATTAACTGACCAAGAAACCTGCCATAACACGGTCCACTGGACGGACAGTTCCATAGCTTTACCTCTCACAGGCAAACCCTTTCCAACTCTACTTTTGACAATACAAGTAACTTGTAACCATTCCTGTTTGTAGAACTCATCCACTTTATTAAAATGACATGAAACTTGCCATAACAACGCCACTGGAAGGACAGTTCATAAGCTTTACCATTCTCACAGTGAACAAACCCTTTCCCAACTCTACCTTTATGTATCAATTACCAGTAATTGTAAACTCCGGTTTGAGAAAACTCATCCAGCTTGTAATAAAATACCAATGAACTGCCATAAACAATGTCCACTGGTAGAACAGTCCTGCTTACCGTTCTCACAGTGGACAAACCATTCCCAACTCTACTTAGTAATAATACGTAATTGTAAACAGTCCTTGTTTGTAGAAAAACTCATCCAGCTTTTTATTAAACTGACCAAGAACCTGCAATAACAACGTCCATGGAAGACAGTTCCATAGCTTTACCGTTCTAACAGTGACACACCCTTTCAACTCTCTTTATGTATCAATCCCAGTAACTTGTGCAACATTCCTTGTTGGTAGAAAACTCATCCAGCTTTTTATTAAACTGACCAAGAACCTGCCATAAAACAGTCCACTGGAAGACAGTTCCATAGCTTTACCGTTCTCACAGTGACAAACCCTTTCCCAACTCTAATTTTGGATCAATCCCAGTAAATTGTAAACATCCTGTTTGTAGAAACGCATCCAGCTTTTATTAAACTGACCAATGAACCTGCCATAACAAAGGTCCACTGGAGACAGTTCCATAGCTTTACCGCTTCTCACAGTGACAAAAACCTTTCCCAAACTCTACTTATGTATCAATACCAGTGAACTGGTAAATCCTGTTTGGAGACACTCATCAGCTTTTATTAAACTGACCAATGAACCTGCCATAACAAGTACACTGAAGACAGTTAAATAGCTTACCGTTCCACCGTGACAAACCTTTCCCAAACTATTACTTTATGTCAATTACCAGGTAACTTGTAACATGCCTTGTTACAGAAAACTCTCCAGCTTTTATTAAATGACAATGGAACTGCATACAACGTCCACTGGAAGACGTTCCATGCTTACCGTTCTCACAGTGACAAACCACTTTTCCCAACCTCGACTTGATGTATCAATACCAGTAACTTGTAACATTCCTTGTTGTAGAAAACCATCCAGCTTTTATTAAAGACCAATGAAAACCTGCCATAACAACGTCCCATGCGAAGACGAGTTCCATAGCTTTACCGTTCTCACAGTGACAAACCCTTTCCCAACTCTACTTTATGTATCAAACCAGTAACTTGTAATTCCTTGTTTGTAGAAACTCACCAGCTTTTTTATTAAATGACCAATGAAACCTGCCATAACAACGTCCACTGGAAGACCGTTCCATAGGGCTTTACCGTTCTCACAGTGGACAAACCGTTCCCAACTTACTTTAGGTAGCAATTACCAGTAACTTGGACATCCTTGTTGTAGAAATCATCCAGCTTTTTATTAACTGACCAATGGAACCTGCCATTACAACGTCCATGGAAGACAGTCCATAGCTTTACCGTTCTCACACTGACCAACCCTTTCCCAACGTGAACCCTAACACCTTTTATCTTCAAGTCTGAAGGGAGTCCACGGTCCTCTGGGACATGTTCTAGTGTGAACAATGCCCCCCAGATAGTTATTGTATGCCGTTAATGGATTTATACACAGTAATCATATCCCCACGCAAGCCGCCTTCCTCCTGCGTACATAATTGTAACTTTTCCAGTCTCTCTTCATATTCAAGCCACCCCCAATCCCCTTATTTAATTTAGTTGCCTTCTTCTGAACCTTTCCATTTCAAAGAGGTCTTTTTGTACACAGGATTCCAAAATTGGCACTGCATATTCCAAATGAGGCTTACCAATGCTTTTAAAGAGGGAGAATTCATTTTCCTACTTGAATCCATTACTCGCTTGATACAGACAATACCATGCTGCTCTGGATGTTGCGCCTGGCACTGCTTGCTACCTTTAAGTTGTTATCCACCAAACTCCAGATCCTTTCCAACAGGCTTCCACTTACACAGCGCAATTTTGATAGATAATAGCACCAGTATTTTTAAGCCAAAATGCATCACCGCCATTTATCAAAAGTGAACTCTACTTACTGCCAGCTTGAGCAGCCCAAGGTGCTGCATATCTTTTATCTTGTTCGACTTCACCACCCCCACTTTTTCCCCCCCCCTGTTACACTGTATCCTTTTTTCCCTTTGATCTCTTACCTTTTATCATCATCTCCGACCAGTTGTTCTCGCATATGGTGGACAAAGTTTTTGTCTTGTCGTCAGCAAACACAGACCACCTTGCTGACAAACCCCACTTCCCAAATCATAATAAAAGATTAAATAGAAGCGGCCCCATACACCAGAAACATGTGGCCCCCCACTTAGCACTTTAGTCCATAATGATGAAAGCCCCATTAACCCAACTACTCTCTGCATTTCTATTGCTTAACCAATTTCCTATCAAGACAAATGTGAACCCCAGACCAACAGACCTTAGCATTCATAGTCGCCTATGGGGGACTGTATCAAAAAGATTTGCAAATCCAGGTAAACACATCTATGCTATCCAGAGTCTAATTTCTACTTACTTCCTCATCAAAAGCCAAGCAAGTTAGTTTGCCAAGATCTATTCCTCCTCAATCCATGCTGTACTTACTTTATAAGGGTTCAGTCCTTGAAACATACTCTAGAACAGGTTCCCTTATTAAACTTCCAGGATCTTCCCCACCACTGAGTTAAACTACAGGCCGGGTAATTACCCCGGCTGTGAACGGACGACCCTTTTGAAATATGGACTAACATCAGCCCTTTCCAATCAGCGGCACACCACCGGAATGAGGGAATCAGCAAAAATAAGAAAAACAATGGCCTAGATTAAAACTGAACTTAGCGCCTAAGTACCCGAGGAGTATTGTATCGGTCCAGGAGAGTTATATATGACCTTATTTAGTTTCTTTCGGTACCATTCCTCGGTAACCAAAGTGCACTTGAATCTTTTATGACCATTGCTTGTGAAGGATTCTCATTCATCCAAGTCATGGTATATCTGAGGTATTTCAATGAGATCAACTGGACTTGATCACTCAAGCCAGTTGATTCTAAGTGAAGACATCAGATTATACTTTTATACCTTATTGATACTACTACTCTATGATATCTGGACTGGATTCATTATAGTGATACAAAGGAAAAAATTATTCAAGACATTTGCTGTATCGCCATCCTCCGTGAACCTAATTATCCCTATTAATAATGGTTGGGCCACAGCTAGGCTTATCTTCTTACTATAATATACTAAAAAAAAATCTGCCTTAGTTGATGCTTGTTCAGCTATCCTACTTCATTAGTAATTTTAGCTAGTTTGATTGCTTCCTTACACTCCTTAGTTACAGTTTTTATACCCATAAGGGAGGCCCACTGCTGCGTTTTTTTTGCGTTTGCGCGTTGAGTCTTTGAGTTGCGCTTGCGATTTTTCGAAATTATTGAAAAAAGCGGAACGCAAAAAAAGCGCGGGTTTTTCGATTGCGTTTGCGATTGCGTTTTGGCGTTCTGCATTTAATCGCAAATCGAATGCGATTTCCATATTACTTATTGAAGAAAAAGAAATCGACAAGCGCAAGCGCAAAAAAAGTCGCAATGAAACGATGCGATGGCGATGCGTTTGGCGTTTTGGCGTTTGCGTTTCGTCAGTGTATGCCTAGCCCTTAAGGCCCTTTCAATTCCCTTGGCCTTAAAGTCCAAACTGGTACATTATAAGGGTAAGTGTTAGAAGTCACTGAGGAGTTCTGTGTCCATATAAGGTACAAGGTGAACACAGACGAGTTACTGAGTTATACAGGGACCTCTGGGTACCACTCATGTATGATTATAAAGGAGAACGTATCCCTGCTGTTAAATTATAGGATTATTAGAAGTCCATAGAGGACGGGCCTGTAATGTGTAACTTCAGTGGTGGGGAAGAGCCTGGAAAAGTTTATAAGGGAAACAGTTTGAGTCTGTTTCAAGGGACGACCTATAAGTAGTAACCAGCATGGATTTAGGAGGCAGGAATAGATCTTGTCAAACGAACCTTGCTTGGCTTTTATGAGGAAGTTAAGTAGAAATTAGACTCTGGTCATAGCAGTTAGATGTAGTTTTACTTGGATTTTGCAAAGGCCTTGATACAGTCCCCCATAGGCGACTAATGTAAAGCTAAGGTCGGTTGCGTCTGGGAGTCATATTTTACATGGGATAGAAATGGTAATAAATAGGATATGCAGAGTTGTAGTTGTAATGGGGCGTCTTCATTATGGAATAAAAGTGCCTTAAGTGGGGGGCCACAGGGTTCCCCGTGTTGGGCGCCGCTTCTATTTAATCTATTATTAATGATTGGAAGTGCGGTATGGCAGCAAGGATAGTCTGTGGTTTGCTGACGACACAAACTTTGTCGACCATTAAAAAAACTTACGGGATGTGCAATCGTTTACAGGGGGCTCTAGATAGTTGTCACCATTGGGCTATAAGTGGCAGCTGAGATTCAATGTGGATAAATGGAGGTGAGCATTTGGATTAACAATACTTGTGCTATGTTATAATAAAGGTTATTATATATTGGAGATGGGAATGACCCAGCCAAGACAATATGGCCCCAGGTCCTTCTGTTCAGATGTCCCTCCTTTGACAGAGCTGTTGCAGTAAATTGATAAGGAGAGTCACACCCTAGCTCCTAAGTGACACGTGAAAAGTTCTCACCTTCCTGGGGAAGGCAACCAATCAGGAGTGCCCTGGGATCTTTTGGGATAGCTGTCCCTCCTCCCCCACACAACGGCGGGAGAGATAAGACCCCAGCAGCGGGAACAAAAGAAGAAACACTGTTGTGGAACTATGGGTGGATCTAAATGGGTTTGGGACTAGAGCTGAGGTTCCGCACTGCCATGTGGAACAGAACATATCAAGGACTGTGGGGAATGTGCTGACTAAAAACCTACTGGGGGACCGTGAAGTAACCGTCTGTGTGAGGACCCACTTACTGGATCGCTGTGTGTTTATCATTGCGGAACTTTGGTGGGTGTGCCATAATGCTCGTCTTAATTCGTGTGGACATATTTCTATTCTGTGTGGACTTACAATTACTGAGTGATTTGTAATATTGGTGGATCCGTTTGCCTCCGGAACTTATGTTATCCCATTTATAATCCTCTATTTTCCTGCCTTTCCCTGTATAATTAATAAATCAGGGTTACCTATAAGCCTGGTTACTTTATGTCCTGTGTTGGTTATACAACTATCTATGGTTGAAACCATACACTTTAAAAAACCCTTTATACTATAAATGGCTTCTGTGTTCAGTGAATCTGTGGAAAGGGATCTTGGAGTTTGGTGGATAACCAACTTCAAGGTAGCAAGGCAGTGCAGGCGGATTGCATTTGCGTTGCGTGTGCAGTGTGGCCGTGCCCGAAGAGTGAACAAAAGCCTTTACTTTTTTTGGAAACACCGAAAAAATTGTACATATCGAGTAGTTCCTGTCAGATGGTAAACACAATATTCCAGGGTGATTATGTATAGTTACCTATAGTGTATAATATGTTAATATTGTATATAAGGATGTACTTTTGAAAGAGTCTGTGGTAGATGACTGTTGTCGTCCAGGAACCTTATGCCATCTAGTGGATCTTTCTTGAATTGACCATGGACAAGTGAAAGTAATTTGGATCCTTAAGACTTTGTGTAAGAGAAGATATGTGTTACATTTTAAGATCACCTATTTAAGATAATTTAAATGAACACAAGAAACGCTGTTTTAATATATTTCATTAAGCAGATGTTTTTTAACTAAATCTTTGTCTGAGGAAGGCACAGGATGTGGCCGAAACGTCACGAATATAAAACCATTGTATGCTGTAAGACTGGGTGTGCCACAGCTTCTTATCCTATATTCGGTTTACACGTTACTGTAGGTCACATTATTTAAAATGTTCACAACTTTATACTAATATTTTTAGATTTACGCATTTTTTATCATATAACATGATCATAGTTATGATGTTGAAACTATAATTATAATTTTATGCATTTTTGCATGGCACACTTTTAACCCGCCTTCATGCATTAGGGGGAGGGAGAGTTATTGCAAGGTTGGTATTAATGAGTCATTAGAATGGGCCTGCACCTTTCAAGTAGTTTTACATAAATATCAGTACTGCTGTATAGGGATCCAGTACTTCTTACAAGAGATAACAGTACTTCTGTAGAGTGAATCGTACTCTGATGGGGATCAGTCACCTATTATATGATCAGTACCCTACATAGCAGATACCAGTTACTCTGTATAGGGAATCAGTGAAATCTCCATAGATATCAGCCACTCTATATGGGATCAGTACTCTACATAGATTCAGCACTCGCATATGGGGATGAGGACTCTATAATACCAGTAATCTGTATAGGGGATCAGTACTCTACATTATATATCAGCACTTTATATGGGGATCCAGTAATCACATTATAATACCAGTACTCTGTATAGGGATCAGTATCTACATTAGATTCAGCACAATCTATATGGGGATCAGTACTCTCATAGATAACCAGTACTCTGTTAAGGATCAGTACTCTACATAGATTATCAGCATCTATAACGGGGATCAGTAATCTACATAGATACCCAGTACTCTGATAGGGATCAACTTACATAGATATCAGCGCTCTATATGGGGATCAGCTACTCTATATAGATACCTAGTACTCTGTATAGGATCAATACTCTACATAGAATATCAAGACACCTCTATATGGGATCAGTACTCTAAATAGATACCCCTACTCTGTGAGGATCAGTACTCTATATGGGGATTCAGGACTCTACGGACGATACCAGTACTCTGTAGAGGGATTCAGTACCTAACATAGATATCAGCACTCTATAGGGGATCAGTACTCTGCCATAGATTACCAGTACTCGGTCTAGAGGATCCGTAGTATCTAAATAGATATCAGCATCAATGGGGATCAGTACTCTACATAGATACCAGTACTCTGTAGCGGGATCAGACTCTACATAGAGATCAGCAACGATATATGGGGGAGATCAGTACTATAATCGATACCAGTACTCTGTATAGGCATCAGACTCATAGATATCAGCACTCTATAGGGGGAATCAGTATCTACTGGAACCAGTATCTGTAGAGGGATCAGGACTCTATATGGGGAATCAGTACTCTACGTAGAATTACCCGTACTCTGTAGAGGGATCAGTACTCTACATAGAATCAGCACTCTATATGGGGTCAGTAATTGAATAGATACCAGTACTCGTATAGGGATCAGTAATCTACATAGATATCAGCAACTCTATATGGGGATCAGTAATCTACAAGATCCAGTACTCTGTCATAGGGGATCAGGACTCTACACATAGATATCAAGCACTCTATAATGGGGATGGATCAGTAATCTACATAGACTGACCAGAAGCTGATGGGAGCCTACTCTACATAGATATCAGCATCTATATGGGGATCAGTACGCTACATAGATACCAGTAATATGTAGAGGATTCAGTAATCTATATGGGGATCAGTACTCATAGGTAGGAATACCAGTACGCGTGGTAGAGGATCAGTACTCTACATATATATCAGCACTCTATATGGGGATCAGTACTCTGCATAGATACAGGACTCGTAGAGGGATCTGACTCATAGGGGATCAGTACTCTATCTCTGGATCAGTACCCTACTAGATACCAGTAACGGTCATAGGGATCAGTACTCTACATAGATATCAGCACTCGATATGGGGATCAGTACTCTATATAATACCGTTACTCTGTATAGGCGCACAGCAGTACTTAAATAGAGATTAAGCACTCTATATGGGGGATCGACTCTATATTAGATTACCATGTTTGGTTTTTACTCTGTTAGGCATCAGTAATCTCCCTCGATATCAGCAATCTATCTGGGGATCAGTACTCTACATAGGATCCATACTCTGTAGAGGGATTCATACTCTTCTTGGGGATCATACTTAGTAGAGACCAGTACTCTGTAGCGGGAGGGTATCCGTACTCACATATAATCAGCACTCTATATGGGGATCATAATCTGCATAGATACCGAGTACTCGTATAGGGATCAGTAAGCACATAGATTTATCAGCATCTATATGGGGAGCAGTACTTACATAGCTACCAGTACTCGAAGGGAAATAGTATCTACATAGATATCAGCATCTATATGGGGATCACGTTTACCTACATAGATACCAGTACTCTGATCAGGGATCAGTATCTACCTAGATATCAGCAATCTATAGGGGATCAAGTACTCTAGATCGAACCAGTACTCTGTATAGGCATCAGTACTCTACATTTAGATATCAGCACTCTATATGGGGAAATAGTACTATACATAGATACCAGTTACTCTGTTAGAGGGATCAGTACTCTACGGGGATCAGTTCACTCTACGTAGGAGATAACCAGTACTCTGTAGAGGGTAGAGGGACAGTACTTTTACATTATATATCAGCACTCTATATGGGGATCAGTACTCGGCATCAGATACCCGTACTCTGTATAGGGATAGTAATCTAATAGATCATCAGAACGCATATGGGGATCAGACTCGACATAGATACCGTATCTGTATAGGGAGCAGTTAATCTACATAGATATCAGCACTCTCTATGGGGGATTCAGTACTTACATAGATTACAAGTACTTCTGTATGGGGAGAAGTACTTCTTTAAATAGATATCAGCACCTCTAATGGGGAGCAGTACTCTATATAGATAAAAGTACTCTGTATAGGCATCAGTACTCTGAACATAGATATCAGCACTCTATATGGGATCAGTACTCTACAAGAGACCCCAGTAGTATCTGGTAGAAGGATCAGTACTCTATATGGGGATATCAGTTATCTAGTAGATACCAGGTACTCTGTAAGGATCAGTACTATAATATATATCAGCCTCTTCTATATGGGTCCAGTACTCGGATAGGTACCAGTAACTCTGTATAGGGATCAGTATATCTTTGACATAGATCTCAGCCCACTCTATCTTGGTGGATCAGTAATCTACATAGATTACCGTACCTGTCTAGGGATCAGTACTCTACATAGATATCAGCACTCTATTGGGGATCAGTAGACTCTACTATAGATAACAGTACTCTGTATAGGGTATCAGTTACTCTATAATATCAGCAATCGATATGGGGATCAGTAATCTATTATAGATACCAGTTACTCGGTATATAGGAATCAGTACTGCTACATAGATATCAAGCACTCTCTATGGGGATCAGGCTCTACATAGATACCAGTACTCTGTTAGAGGATAGTGTAATCTATATGGGGATCAGGTTACTCTAGTAGATACCCAGTACTTCTGTAGAGGGATCAGTACTCGTCGACATATAATCAGCACATCTATATGGGGGATCAGTAATCTGCATAGAATACCAGTACTCTGTAGAGGGATCGTACTCGTATATGGGGATCAGTACTCTATATAAGGGATCAAGTACCAGACATAGATACCAGTACTCTGTTATAGGGATCATACTCTAAATTAGATATCAAGCACTCTATTTGGGGATCAGTACATCTATATAGATACCAGTACTATGTATAGGGATCCGTACTCTACCTAGATATCAGCCTACTCTATATGGGTTCAGTACTCTACATAGATACCAGTACTATGTAGAGGGATCAGTACTCTATTATGGGGTCATACTCTACATAGATACCAGTACTCTGCTAGAGGGATCAGTAATCTACAGAGATATCAAGCACTCATATGGGGATCAGTTTACTCTACAATAGATACCAGAGTACTTCTGTAGAGGATCGTACTCTATGGGGATCAGTACTCTATATATGGATCAGTACCCTACATAGATACCAGTACTCTGGTATAGGGTATCAGTACTCTACAAGATATCAGCACTCTAATGGGGATCAGTACTCGACAGGATGGAGACAGTATCTCTTGTATAGGGATCAAGTACCTCACATAGATATCAGCACTCTATATCCGGGGATAGTACTCTATATAGCTACCAGTACTCTTGTATAGGGATCAGTACACTATACATAGAAACAGCACTCATATGGGGATCAGTACTCTACATTAGATACCAGTATCTGTATAGGGATCAAGTACTCTACATGGATATGAGCACTCATATGGGGATCATACTCGATATAGATACCGTACTTGTATAGGGATAAGTATCAAACTAGATATCAAACACTCTATATGTGGGATCGTACTCTACATAGATACTAGTACTCTGTATTATAGGGGGATCAGTACGCTACATAGATATCAGCACTCTATAGGGATCAGTACTCTATATAGATACCAGTCTATGTATAGGGGACTTATATAGATACAGTACTCTGTATAGGGATCAGTACTCTACATAGATATCAGCACTCTATATGGGGATCAGTAAATCGATATAGATACCAGTTACTCGGACGGGATCATACTCTACATATGATATATGCCTCTATATAAAGTATTTCTATAAGAGATAAGTGTTTGTATAGCGATAAGTAGTCGGTATGAGATGTTGGCACTCTGTAAAGAGATCTGACACTCTATATAGGGATCAGTATCGACATAGATTTCAGTACTATGCTAGGGTATCAGTACGTTCATTATATTTTGTACACTTATAAAAGGATCTACACGTGTATAGGGATTGTTCTTTACATAGGTTATTCCGGATTTGCTGTATAAGATCAGGTACTCTGATAAAAAGCAGTAAGAAGTCTCTGTATAGGGATTTAATAAAACTGCCATAGGAAATCAGTACTCTGTTAATAGAAGATCTCATTACTTCTATATGGGGATATGCATTCTGTTCTAGATTCAGAGCTCTATATAACATATCATCCAGTATGATGTATATGATCTGAACTAAAATATATAGAGCTCAATATTTTACAATGCATTCCATTGAATTGGTGGAATGATTTTACAAAAAACTTTAAGTTAGGATATGGCAACTAATAAATAAAAAAAAATCAATAACCAGGGATATTAGTTTAGTCTTGTTAAGAATCCAGTTTTCAGTGGCGTAACTAGGAATCAATGGGCCCCAGCTAAACCAGATGTGCCCCTATCCGTGCTTCAATCCACCGTGATTTTCTGGGAGGAGGCCTTATACGGTCATAGAAACATAAGAAGATGGGGCCCCCCCTGTTAGTTGTAGGCCCCTACTTCCCTTGTAGTTATTTTTTTTGCACCCTTGCCAGTTTTACATTTCTCTTAAAGGGCATGCGGTTTAGAGACAGAGTCCGTCGGGACTGTCAGCGGAGGAGCGAGCGGGATTGGGTAAGTTCCTTACCTTCTCTCATGGATCCTGGAGGGTTTTTATTAAAAAAACTGGAGGTAGGACACAGCTCCTTTTACTCCCGTTCTTCACTAAACAAACTAACCAGTGGAGATACCCTTTAATGTCACCAATGAATCTGCAATTCAATAATAAGGGCCTTTTATCTAGGAAAGAAAAATAATTAGATTTGTAGGACGCAGACCTAACTTGATTTATGTATCTCCATTGTACCATAAAATAACCAGCAAGTACTTCTAACATTGGAAAACCCCTATACGGACCTCATATCCAGTGTGATATTTACATTCCAATTAGAAGATCTTCCTGTCTGTCAGATCTTCCAAACGAAAGAAAAAAATAAAAGATCCTGTTATTATGAGGCCTTAAAGATGGCAAGAGAGAACATAAACAATATAAAAAAGCGGCTGATAATTAGGTCACATGTGGCCAACGACCGTACAAGCAGCAGAAAGAAAATCCGGAGCCAGAGACGAATCAAACTATCTACCAACAAAGGAACAAGTAGCCAACAAATTAATATCCTAACTGGTGTGATAGGTAAGAAGATGCGGGATTGCAAGATGGGAATGTTTCTCTCCACACTGTGAACCTTTAATTCCATTAATAGTGTAAAAATTCCCCATGTGCTACAGATATTCAGGTGAGAATCAATTTACCAACCCCGTATTAAGGCGTTTGTTTATGGCTGTCTAATAGATTTCACTCCTTTTTCCCTTAAAGGAGAAAAACTAAATCCAAATTTTTTACACTTCCGAATCGACATATCCCCTCTAAAAATACCCATAACTGTAAAATGGCAATACAGTACCGTAATAACGAGTAACTAAACCGGGCAAGGTATAAAACAAGGTACCCATTTCACCCTAAAAAATTCTAATAAAAGTTGTTGACTCGGTATAAACCGAGGGGTAGAAAGTTGGCATTCAGATGTTTGAAAAAACCTACAACTCCCAGTAATTAAAGCATGCTGGAGGTGCAGTTTACAAACATCTTTGAATGCCACCTCCACTACAAACTCCAGCCATGCTTATTAGTGGGGGAGTTGTAGTTTCCAAACTCTGAATGACACATTTTTGCTAATGTTAAGTTGTGACTCGAGTATAAACCGAGTCCAAGTTTTCAGGATGATTACAGCGAGTATTATAACTGATAATTTACTAGAGTATATACGACGGTAAATGTTATTAAAGTAAATGTTACCACTGAAGAAGTGGATGAACTAACTGTGTTGTATGTTACAGTGAATGGCCCACACCCCTGATCTCAGTCAAAATGCTCCCTGCCTATTCTGTCCGGAAAACGGATGGCTAGAGGATAAGTAGTGGGTTGTGACAAACTGTAACAAGTTTGATGACAGTATATAAGGACTGGAATGTGTAAAGGAACATTAATGGGTCAGTGACCACACGGTGTGTGTGATACGATCACTGGGAAATAAGACTCAAACTCAGGTTTAGAAAGGTGACAAGTCTCAAACACCATATTAAAATGGAGGTGAGAAACTGATGACTGATGTTAATCAAGGAGATCTGTATTCCAATCAATGTTGTGAACTGGGCTTAGTTGTCCTTTTAACTAATAAGAGTTTTTCAGAAAATTTCCTGCTGTACTGTTCTAATTGAATTGTTCCTTCCATGAGGTAGAGTACAAAGATACGGTTTTTTATGGTCCTATAAGAATCTTTGCCTGATATGCATATGCCTGGTGTATGTGACAAATACAACCTGCTACAATAACTATGAAAACCCTTGAGAGCATTCTTCAGTGACCAGGTTGAATTCTTCATCTACCTTGTTCTTATACGTCTTGTTAATCTGGTACAAACGCTATTCAGATTCAGTATGTAAAACAGGCGTTTATATATTATTTAGTGATTGATGATACCATTGTGTGTTTTCTTTCAGCTTGGGAGGATCAGGTCAGTGCCCAGACTTTTGTAATTTAGGTTTGAGAGGAGACCTTCTTTATTACTGCGATAAACCTAACTTGATGCACTCACATCGTAAGGTCTCAATTCGTAGTTCAAACCTGCCATTTTTAAATTTTTCCCCCCTGAGTTTTTGCATCAAATCAAGGGATAACCATGACTATGGGCAACCAGAGTGAAAGGTGTGATGTACAATCCTCCACGGGTTTGGAAGGATGGAGGGGGGAAATAGGAAAAATGGGGATGAATAGGACATGGGACATACACAAAGAGAAAGTATCCCCCTATGATAATCCCAGCCACAGCAGGTACCCCGGGTGTAAAAAGAAATGATAACATTAGAATTGTTATTAGATAAATATGCATTCATAATTTGCAAAACACACAAAATCCCCACTGTAAACATTGATAAAGGTAGCTACCCAACCTTGCAGGGTTGTAAGGGGACAACTAAATTTCTAGATTGGTCCTTTTAAAACATAGAGGAGGGGGTGGGAGAAAAACTTATCCACCAAACAATTAACATTATAGGTCCAAAAGGTTGATCCCTCGAAGTTTTTAGAAGCATTAGTGCACTTCCTACTCCAGAATTCCCGTAGGAAATAAGACCCTATCTAAAAGGGTCACACTTCCTAAAATGAATAAAATCACACAAGGACAGAGAAAAAGTCAGTTTAGAGCAGGCCGATTTATAGATACTATAGTAAGAGTTGTAGGTATAGTACATATGTGAGATAGTACCGTATAGTATAGTATGTTAGTATAGGTATAGTACAGTACAGTATTTAAGTACAGAGAGTATAGTGTAGTATGATAGTACAGATAGTATAGTATAGTATAGTTTAGTTACAGTACAGTATAGATACAGTATAGTTGTAGTATTAGTACAGTATAGTATAGTATAGTGAAGTAGAGTATGCGGTATAGTACAGTTATAAGCATAGTACAGTATAGATAGGACAGTAGTATTTTATAGAAAGTATAGTGTGTAGGATAGGACAGGATAGTAGGAGTATGGTATAGTAGCAGTATAGTATAGTACAGTATAGTATAGAGAGTACAGTTGAGTGTAGTATAGTACAGTTTAGTATAGATATAGTATGTATAGTACGTTGTATAGTACAGTATAGGACAGTCTAGTATCGATAGGACAGTCTAGATGTGCTATGTACAGGTATAGTATAGGATAGTACAGTATAGTGTATAGCACATATGGTACGTGATAGGTAGTATAGTACAGGATAGTATAGAAGTACGTAATAGTGTAGTATAGGACAGTATAGTATAGTATTGTACAGTATTTTAGTAAGACAGTATAGACAGTTATGTGTAGTATAGTACAGTATAGTATTACAGGTATATACAGTCAACTGTCTCTACTGTCACCTGCCATCTACTGTCTCTACTTTCATCAACAGTCCCTACTATTATATACTGTCTCTATTGTCATCAACAGTCTCTACTATCATCTACTCTCTATTGTCACCTGCCATCTACTGTATTTTCTGTCATCTGCTGTTTCAGCTATCATCTGCCATCTACTGTCTCTACTTTTGTCAACTGTCTCTACTGTCACCTGCCATCTACTGTCTCTCTACTTTTGTCAACTGTCTCTACTGTCACCTGCCATCTACTGTCTCTCCTTTTATCAACAGTCCCTACTATTATCTACTGTCTCTATTGTCATAAACAGTTTCTACTATCATCTACTTTCTCTAATGTCACCTGCCATCTACTGTCTTTACTGTCATCTGCTGTTTCAACTGTCATCTACCATCTAATGTCTCTAATTTCATCAACAGTCTCTACTGTCATCTACTGTCTCTACGGTTTCCTGCCATCTGTCTCTACTTTCTTCAACAGTCTCTACAATCATCTACTATCTCTATTGTCACCTGCCATCTACTGCCTCTATTGTCTCCTGCCATCTACTGTCTCTAATGTCATCTGCTGTTTCAACTGTCATCTACCATCTAATGTCTCTAAATTCATCAACAGTCTCTACTGTCATCTACTGTCTCTACGGTTTCCTGCCATTTATCAACATTGAATCTCATCTGCCACTTAGCAGCCCAATGTGATAATCTATCTAGATCCCCTGTAACGATTGCACATCCTCTGAAGTTTTTAATGGTGGACAAAGTTTTGTGTCGTCAGCAAACACAGAAACCTTGCTGACAATACCCACTTCCAAATCATTAATAAATAGATTAAATAGAAGCGGCCCCAACACAGAACCCTGTGGCGATTGCGATTGCGTTTGCGTTTGCGTTTCAGTGTGGCCTAGCCCTTAAGGCCCTTTCCATTCCCTTGGCCTTAAAGGTTTTAAATGCCTTTTTGTTCCTTTCCATTTGCCTCTTTATATCAGAATTCAGCCACGTTATTTTTTTTACATTAATTTCCCATGGGTATAAATTTCGATGTGAACTGGCGTAAAATCCCCTTAAACACAGGGTATATAAAGGTACAAGGACACATACTGAGTTATACAGGGAACTCTG
>JAACNH010001632.1:0-20549 GCA_019447015.1 Hymenochirus boettgeri | reverse complement strand
CTCCGGAACTTATTGTTATCCCATTTATTATCCTCTTATTATTCCTGCCTTCTCCTGTACATAATTAATAAATCAGTGTGTTCCCTATAAAGCCTGGTTACTTTATGTCCTGGTGTTGGTTATACAACTATCTATGGTGAACCCATAACACTACTTATACTATAAATGGCTCTGTGTTAAGTGAATCCCTGTTGGAAAGGGATCTTGGAGTTTTGGTGGATAACAAACTTAAAGGTAGCAAGCAGTGCCAGGCGGATTGCATTTGCGTTGCAGTGTGGCCGTGCCCTAAGAGTGAACAAAAGCTACTTTTTTGGAACACCGAAAAATTGTACATATCCGAGTAGTTCCTGTCAGATGTGTAACACAATCATTCCAGGTGATATTGTATAGTTACTATAGTGTATAATATGTTACTATTGTATATAAGATGTTACTTTTGAACAGAGTCTGGTAGATACTGTTTGTCTTTACAGGAAACCTTATGCCATCTAGTGGATCTTTCTTGAATTGACCATGGGACAAGTGAAAGTAATTTGGATCCTTAAGGACTTTGTTTAATAGAAGATATGTGTTACATTTTAGATCACATATTTAAGATATATTTAAATGAACACAAGAAACTGCTGTTTTAATATATTTCATTAAGAAGATGTTTTACACTAAATCTTTTGTCTGAGGAAGGCACAGGATGTGTGCCGAAACGTCACGAATAAACACATTGTTATGATGTAAGACTGGTGTGCCCAGCTTCTTTATCCTATTATCGTTTTTACACTTACTGTAGGTCACATTATAAATTGTTCACAACTTTATAATATATAATTTTTAGATTACGCATTTTATCATATAACATGATTCATAGTATGATGTTGAACTATAATTATAATTTTATTGCATTTTTTGCACTGGCACTTTTAACCCGCATGATTAGGGGGAGGAGTTATTGCACTGTTTGTATAATGATGTCATTAGAAATGGCCTGCACTTTTCAGTAGTTTACATAAATATCAGTACTCTGTATAGGGATCAGTACTCTACAATAGATACCAGTACTCTGTAGAGTGATCTGTACTCTATATGGGGATCAGTACTCTATATATGGATCAGTACCCTACATAGATACCAGTACTCTGTATAGGGATCAGTAATCTACATAGATATCAGCACTCTATATGGGGATCAGTACTCTACATAGATATCAGCACTCTATATGGGGATTAGTACTCTATATAGATACCAGTACTCTGTATAGGGATCAGTACTCTACATATATATCAGCACTCTATATGGGGATCAGTACTCTACATATATAACCAGTACTCTGTATAGGGATCCGTAATCTACATAGATATCAGCAATCTATATGGGGATCAGATACTCACATAGATACCAGTACTCTGTTTAAGGATCAGTACAATCTAATAGATATCAGCATCTATATGGGGATCGTACTCTACATAGATACCAGTAACTGATAGGAGATCAGTACTCTACTAGATATCAGCACTCTATATGGGGATCAGTACTCTATATAGATACCAGTTACTCTGTATAGGCATCAGTACTCTACATAGATATCAGCACTCTATATGGGGATCAGTACTCTACATAGATACCAGTACTCGTGTGAAGGTCAGTACCTTTATTGGGGATATCAGATCTACGTAGATACCATCATGTAGAGGGATCAGTACTCTAAATATATCAGCACTCTATATGGGGATCAGTACTCTGCATAGATACCAGTACTCTGTATAGGGATCAGTAATCTACATAGATATCAGCACTCTATATGGGGATCAGTACTCTACATAGATACCAGTACTCTGTATAGGGATCAGTACTCTACATAGATATCAGCACTCTATATGGGGAGCGTATCTATATAGATACCAGTATTGTATAGCCATCAGTACTCTACATAGAATACTCAGCACCTCTATATGGGGAATCAGTACTTACATAGATACCCAGTACTCGTCGAGGGATCAGTACTCTATATGGGGATCAGTACTCTAGTATACCAGACTTGTAGAGGATCATACTCTACATATATATCAGCCACTCTATATGGGGATCAGTACGCTCATAGATACCAGTACTCTGTATAGGGATCAGTAATCTACATAGATATCAGCACTCTATATGGGGATCAGTATTACATAGATACCAGTACTCTGTATAGGGATCAGTACTCTAATCAGATATCAGCACTCTATAGGGGATCATACTCTACATAGATACCAGTACTCTGTATAGGGATCAGTAATCTACATAGATATCAGCACTCTATATGGGGATCAGTACTCTACATAGATAGGATAGGAATGACATTTTATATACAATATACCCCGGAAAGACGGGTTACTATTGGGTTGATATAATGACATTATATACAAATATAACCAACCCCGGACAGACAGTGTTGACTATGGTTTATATGAAGACAATTATACAGAAATCAACCCCTGGAAAGACTGTGTTCCATCGGTGATATGAATGACATTTATATACAAATATCAACCCTGGAAAACTGTGTTACGATTTGATATGAAGGACTGTACTACAAATATCAAACCCCTGAAAGACTGTGTTACTATTGTGTATGAATGAACATTTATACAGAAATACCCCTGGAAGACTGTGTTACCACGGTGCTATGAATGACATTTATATACCAATATAAACCCTGGAAGACTGGTGTACAGGGTATATAATGACATTATATACAAATATACAACCTGGCAAAGAACTGTGTATCCTATCCCGGTGTATGAATGACAGCTTTATATCCAAAGTATTAAAAAACCTGAAAGACTTGTTTACTATGGGGTGCTAGGAATGAACATTTAGAGAAATATAAACCCTGGAAAGACTTTTCTGCGTATGGTGACTGAATGCATTATATACAAAATTAAACCCGCGGAAAGACTTGTGGTACTATTGTGACGTAATCGGACCCCCTTTATACAAAATTATAAACCTGGAAAGGCACTGTGTTAACTATTGTGATATGAATGACATTTATATACAAATATAAACCCTGAAAGACTCGTTACTTCTCCATGAATAATCAATTGGGACCGATGTGTACTATGGTAATGATGCCTTTTTATACATCACCCTGGAAATTTATAGATCTTACAATAAACCCTGGAAAGAACTTGTTCATGGATATGATGGTGACATTTAGATACAAATATAAACCCTGGAAAGACATGTGTATACTATCGGTGATGATGAATGCATTTTATTATACAAAATAAACCCTTGAAAGTACTCATGTTACTATCGGGTTATATGAATGACATTTATATCACAATATAAACCCTGGAAGACTTCGTGTTGACTATCGGTTGATATGAATGACATTTAATAAATATAAACTCCTGGAGACCGTGTTACTACGGTGATATGAATGCATTTATATCCAAATATAAACCCTGAGAAAGACCTTGTGTTTCTATCGGTGGATATGATGACATTATATACAAATATAAACCCTGGACAGACTATAACTATCGGTGATATGGAATGCACATTTATATACAACTCTAAACCCTGGAAAGACTGTGTACTATGTGTGATATGAAATGACATTTATATATCAAATATAAACCCTGTGAAGACTATGTGTACATTCGGTGATAGAATGAACATTTATCTACAAATATAACCCTGGAACAGACTGTGTTCACTATGTTTCGTGTCATGATGAATGCACATTTAACTCACAAAATTACAAACCCTGGAAGCTTGGTGTCTACGCGGTGATATGAATGACCATTATATCACTAATATAACCCTGGACAACGCCTCTGTGATCTACTCATCGGCTCCAGGAGCATATAGGAAGCCATTTATACAGAATGCGATAACCTCCTGGAAAGCCAGGTGTTACTTTTTGATCGGTGTTATATTATGATCATTTATATACAAATATAAACCCTGGAAGATTATGTTGTTTATCGGTGTTATATTAAATGACATTGACCTAGAACATATATTAATATAAACCCTGGATAGATGTCTATCGTATAATATATTATCGTATTCCTATATACCTGGAATATGTAGTCCTATCTTATATAACTAACTATTTTTATCATAATATCCATAACCTGGCAAAAGACTGTGTTAACTATCGTTGATATTGAATGACATTTATTACAACATAAACCCCTGGAAAGACTGTGTTACTATCGGTGATATGAATGACATGTAATACTCAAATATAAACCCTGGAAAGACTGTGTTACTATCTGGTGATAGAATGGCATTTATACAAATATAAACCCTGAAAGACTGTGTGACTATTGGTGATATGAATGACATTTATTATACAAATATAAAAGCCCTGGAAGACTGTGTTACTATTGTGAAGAATGAATTTATATACAATATACACTTGAAGATCTGTGTTACTATCGGTGATATTAATACATTTATTACAGAATGAAACATGGAAAGACTGTGTTACTACGGTGATATGATGACTTTATATACATACAAACCCTGGCATAAGACCGTTGTTTACTATCGTGTAGTAATGACATTTATAAAAATATAATACCCTGAAGGAACTAGTGTTACTCCCCTTTGTATATTTCGGTTTGTATGAATGTACATTATTATACAAGTATAACCCGTTTGTCGACCTAAGTACTGTGGTACTATCCCGGTGATACTTGAATACATTTATATAAAATTAAACCCCTGTGAACGCTACTGTGGTATGCGGTGCTATTGAATTGGACATTATATACAGATAAAAACCTTGGAAAGACTGTTTTATCTATCGGTGATATGAATGACTTTATTACAGATTATAAACCCTGGAAGACTGGTGTTACTATCGGTTGATATGAGACATTTATAACAGATAAAACCCGTGGAAAGATCTGTGTTACTTCGGTGATATAAATGGAACATTTATATTACACAATATAAACCCTGTGAAATCTGTGTTTACTATTGGTGATATGATGCATTTATATACAAATTAAACCCTTGAAAGACCTAGTTCTATTCGGTGATATGAATGACATATTATACAAATATGAACCCTGGACAAGCATGTTTACTATCGGTGATACGAATGACATTTATTACAAATAAATAAACCCTGGAAACGTTTGTTACTATCCCGTTGCTAATAATGGACATTTATTACAAATATAATGAATTTTCACCCTGGAAGCTATGTTACTATCGGTGATTATGAATGACATTTATATACAATATTAAACCCTGGAAAGACTTGGTTTAACTACCGGTGATAGGAAACAGACATTTATATACAAAGTATTAAACCCTGGAAAGACTGTGTTACTATCGTGATATATGACATTTTATATCAACATAAAACCCTGGAACGATCGGTGGTTAATCGGTTATAAATGAATCTTATATACTAATATAAACCCCTGGAAAGACTGTGTTACATCGGTGATTGATGAATTTTTTAAAATTTATTTTTATAACCAATTCTAAACCCTGGAAAGACTGTGTTTACTATCTGTGGTATATGAAGAATTTAATACAATAAGACCCTGGAAAGGACTTGTGTTATATGGGATATATGACATTTTCATACAAAGATAAACCGCTTGGAAAGACTGTGTACTATCGGGATATGAATGACATTTATATACAAATATAACCCTCTGGAACAGACTATGTTACTATCGGGTACTCGAATGACATCTTAGATAAAATATAAACCTGGAAAGACTATGTACTATCGGTAATAGGTAATGCATTTACTATTACAGAATATAAAACCCTGGAAAGACTGCTGTCTATATCGGTGGACGTAACTGAAATTTAGATATACAGCTATCTAAACCGGGAAGAACATGGTGTAATCTATCGGGATATGAAGACATTTATTACAGAATATAAGGACCTGGAAAGACTATGTACTATCGGTGAATGACAATACATTCTATAACATGATAAAACACCCTGAAAGACTATGTACTATCGGTATACACGATAATGACTATTCATGTACACATATAACCTGGAAAGACTCTGTTTACTATGGTGATACGAATGACATTTATATACAAATATAAACCCTGAAAGCTATGGGTACTATCGGATACGAATGGACTTTATATCCAGATATTAAACCTGACAAGACTAGGTTACTATCGTGATTACGATGTACATTATATACAGATATTAAACCCTGGGTGGAGACAAGACTATGTGACATCGGTAGATGAATGGACATTTATATACAAAGATTAAACCCGGAAAGAATGTGTTATATCCGGGAATATGTAATGACAAATTTATATACAATATAAACCCTGGAAAGACGTGGTTACTATCGGTGATATGAAATGACATTTATATTTTCCTTTTTTTATTTTAAATTTTTTAATTTGATTTCCGTGTTTTAGATGGGATTTGATTCTTTATTAAAGATATAATAGGACCGGCTGGTTAAGACGTTACTATCGTGATTGATAGAATGACATTATATACAACTATAAACCCTGGAAGACCGTGTTACTATCGGTGATGATGAATGACATTTATATACAAATATAAACCCTGGAAAGACCTGTTACCTAGCGGTGATATGAAGTGACATTTTATACATATAAATTCCCTGGAAAGGGACCTGTGTTACTATCGGTTGATATGAATGGACATTTAATACAAATATAAACCCCGTCCCTTGGAAGACTCGTGTTTACTCCTCGGTGATATGACTGACATTTATATACAATATAAACCCGAAAGGCTTGGTTACTATCGGTGATATGAATGAAATTATATACAAATATAAACCCTGGAAAGACTGTGTTACTATCGGTGATTATGAATGACATTTATTATACAAATATAAACCCTGGAAAGGACTACTGTGTTCTATCTGGTGATATGAATGGACATTTTTATATACAAATTAAACCTGGAAAGGTACGTGTTTTCTATCGGTGATATGAATGACATTTAATATACAAATATAAAACCCTGGAAAGAACTGTGTTATATATGGTGATATGCATGATTTATCTACAAATTAAACCCTGAGAAAGGATGTTGTTACTTCGTGATATAATGAATGTATATAATCCTAAAATACCCGGAAAGACTGTGTTACTATCGGTGATATGATACCATTTATAGCCTATACAAATAAACCCTGGAAGACTGTGTTACTATCTGTGATATAAATGACATTTATATATACAAATATAGACCCTGAGAAGGACTGTGTTACTATCGGTGATATGAATGACATTATAACAGATATAAACCCTGGAAAGAATGTGTTTACTATCGGTGAATAATGACATATATACAAAATAACCCTGGAACGACTGTGTTACTATCGGGATATTGAATGACATTTCTATAAAATATAAACCCTGGAAAGACTGTGTTACTATCGGTTGATATAAAGACTTTGACAAATTACCTAAATGTTTCCTATGAAACTTTAATAATATAAACCGGAAAGTGTTATCGAATGATGACTTTTCAAAAGGGAAGGACTGTTTACTATCGGGGATATGAATGCATTTATATTACATATAAACCCTGGGAAAGACTGATGTATATCGGTAATAGGAATGACATTTATATACAAATATAACCCTGGAAAGACTATGTGTACTATCGGTGGATAGCATGAGCGATTTCTATACAAGCCATATAAACCGTGAAAGCCGTGTTGTAGTATACGGCTGCATTGATAATTGCATATGTACTAGAACACGGTATAAACCCTGGAACGGACTGGTTACTATCGGGCGATGATGAATGACTTATATACAGATAAAACCTGGAAAACGTGTTACTATCGGTGATATGAATGACATTTATCTACAAATATAAACCCTGGAAAGATCAGTTTAGTATCGTGATACGAATGACATTTTCTTATACAATCTAAAACCCTGGAAAGACTGTATGTTTACTATCGTGTGATTACGAATGAACATTTTATATACAAATATATAACCCTGGAAAGACTATGTTACTTCGTGATACGAATGACATTTGATATACAAATATGTAAACCCTGGCAAGACTAGGTGTTACTATCGGTGCTATGAATGACATTTATATAAGAATTATAACAACCTGGAAAGACAGTGTTACTATCGGTTTGATATGATGACATTTAGATAAAACATACAAACCGGAAGGCACTATTTACTATCGGTGATGAATGACATTTATATACAAAGCTAAACCTATGAAAGATGGTGTTACTATCGGTGTATATGAAGACATTATATACCATATAAACCCTGGAAAGACTGTGTATGACTATCTGGTGATAAAGACATTTTAATATACACATATAAACCCGGAAAGACTATGTTTACTATCGGTGATATGATGCATTTATATACAAATATAAACCCGTGAAAGACCAATGTTACTATTGGGATCAGAAGACATTTATTTATACAATATAAACCCTGGAAAGACTGTGTTATATAATCGGTGATACTGAATGACATTTATATCAATATAACCCTGGAAGACTTGTGTTCTATCGGTGATATAATGACATTTATATACAAATATAAACACCTGGAAAGACTGTGTTACTATCTGTTGTATAAAATGAACTTTAAGTACAAAATAAAACCCCACTGGAAAAGACTATGTTACTATGGTGATATAAATGACACTTTATACTACAAATAAAACCTGGAAGACTGTGTTTACTATTGGTGATATGACATGACATTTATATACAAAGATAAACCGGGAAAGACTGTCGTTATATCGGTTATATGAATGACTTTAATAACATATAAATAACCCTGGAAAGACTGATGTTTCTATCGGTGAATAAATGCATTTATATACAATAAACACCCCCGGAAAGACTGTGTTACTATCGGTGGATATGAATGACATTTATATCAAATATAAACCCGGAAAGCTTGGTACTATCGGTGTATATGAACAACATTAATACAAATATAAAACCTGGAAAGACGTGTTTACTACTCGGTGATATGAATGGACATTTATATACAATATAAACCCTTGAAAGAAGACTGTGTTACTATCGTGTATCGATGACTTTTATACAGATATACACCCTGAAAGGGACGTGGTTACTATCGGTGATTATATATGTTTCTGACCACTGGTCGTGTTTCACCTTTAAGAGCTCCATTTTCTCATTGTTTAAGAACTAGAAGGTTTTACCTCCTTGTTTTAGAGCAGAAAACCTTCGGTCCACGATCGTCCGTTGATCATTCCCGCTATTGGATATCTCACAACACCACGGTTCGAGTGTTTCTTGTGATTGTTTTTGTTTTTCTTCACCACGACTACCTACATCGGCCCCTCCGGGGTAAATCACGCAATAAGTTCGGGCCAGGACACCGACTACAAGTAAACATTGTTTAGGTGTGGGGACATGCATCGCTCTGTATTCTCTGGTTTGGATCCGTCCACCTACTGTCCGATTACTTACTCAGGACTAGATTGCCTAGTTTTAACTGTCCGCACCTTATTCTCTATCTCTGCCTGGGACAGGAAAAACCCTAGCAAAACATCAGGACTATGTGACCAAGAGCCATAATGTCTCTCTATTGCCACCCCTTTAAGCAATGACCGAGCCAATAATGGGCGAGGAATTTGCATTTTATCACTGGGAATCTTCTTAAATCACCTGACTTCCCAAAATATAATTAATATATTGTCTAATTTGTCTACTGGGTGGCTCGCACATCAGTATATTATGGAAGGTGATGAATGAATGATATTATTGATGGTTGTTGCTTGTAAACTTTTCTCCAACTCCCCACATGTAAATACATGTGTTCAGAGCAGACAATAATACATACTTCAGGACACTACAGGTAACTTAATACCATAATATCAACAAGTTCAATCTTGCAATGTCACCAAAATCCATTTCCCTCTGTAGAGTGAGCGGAAAGCAAATCTGCATCTCTGTCCTACCGTCAGCTAACTGTCTCTAGTTGTCATCAAAACTGTCTCTATCATCTACGTCTGTCCATCTCACTTCTCTAGAATTGATCCCCAAAACTGTCTCTATCAAAATCTACAGTCTGCTACGACTCTACTGTCACTTATCATTACTACTGTCTGCTACCAATCTACTGTCCCTCTTTCATCTACGCTGTCACTACTGTCTCTATCATCGTACTGTTCTGTCCATCTACTGGCTTCTAGAATGATCAACTGTTTCTATCAGCTACAGTCTACTCTACTGTCTCTTCATCTACTTCTCTACCATCTACTGTCTCGTTTCATCTACTGTCCTCTACCATCACTGTCTGTCATCTACGGTCTCTAGTGTCATCAACTGTACTCATATCTACTGTCTGTCATCTACTGTCTTAGTGTCATCTACTGTCCTGTCATCTATTGTCTTAGTGTCACATCTACTGTCTCTAAATCATCTACTGTCTGTCATGTACTCTCTCTAGTGTCATCTACTCTGTCCTCTATCATATACTGTCTGTCATCTTACTGTCTCTATCATTACTGTCTCTAGTGTCACTACTGTCTCTGAGTGTCATCTTACGTGTCTCTATCATCTATCATCCTACTCTCTCTGTTTCATCAACTGTCTATATCATCACTGTCTGTCATCTACTGTCTCTAGTGTCATCTACTGTCTGTCATCTACTGTCTGTCATTTATGTCTCTAGTGTCACGACTGTCTCTATCATCTACTGTCGTCAATCTACTGTCTCTATGTCATCAACGTCTATCAGTTACTGTCCTGTGCATTACTGTCTCTAGTGTATCAACTGCTCTATCACTAACGTGTCTAGTGTCATCTACTGTCTCTATACATCTACTGTCTCTAGAGTGTCATCAACTGTCTCTATCATCTACTGTCTGTCCATCTACTGTCCTAGTGTCATCAACTGTCTCTATCATCTACTGTCTCTAGTGTCATCTCTAGTCTCTATCATCTACTGTCTGTCACTACTGGTCTCTGTGTATCTACTGTCTCTATCTCTACTGCTCTTTGGTACTCCAACCTGTCCTCTATCTTCTACTGTCCGTCCTCTACTGTCTCTAGTTTCATCAACCTTGCTTTAATATCACTGTGCGGCCATCTACTGTCTCTAGTGTCATTTACCATCTCTATCATCTACTGTCTGTCATCTACTGTCTCTATCATCTACTGTCGATCATCTACTGTCTCTAGTGTCATCTACTGTCTCTTCATCTAATGTCTGTCATCTACTGTCTCTAGTCCATTCTACGTCTCTCTATCATCTCTACTGTCTGTCCTACTCGCGTAGTATCATCTACTGTCCTCTAGTTGCATCTACTGTCTGTAGTATCATCTACTGTCTCTAGTGTCATCAACTGTCATGTACCATCACTGACGTCTTATTACGTCCCTGTAGTATCCTCTACGTCTCTAGGTGTGCATGCTACTGGGGTCGTTTTGAAGTCATCTACTATCTCTATCATCTACTGTCTAGTTCATCACAACTGGTCTCTATCAATCATACTTCGTCACTACTGTCCTAGTGTCATCTACTGTCCTATCATCTACTGTCGTCATTACTGGTCTGTAGTATCATCTACTGTCGTCTAGTGCATTCTACTATCTCTATCTATCTACAGTCTATTGTCTTCTACTGTCTCTAGTGTCATCTACTGCTCTTAGTTGTCATCAACTGTCTCTATCATCTACTGTCTGTCATCTACTGTCTGTAGTGTCATCTACTATCTCTATCATCTACTGTCTAGTGTCATCTACTGTCTCTAGTGTCATCTACTGTCTCTAGTGTCATCAACTGTCTCTATCTCTACGGTCCTGTGCATCTATGTCTTTGTCATTCTACGTTCTAGTGTCCATTATAACTGTCTCTGTTGTTACCTGCCATCTACTGTCTCTGATGTCTAACCGTCTATATCAGTCCATCTACTGTATCTGTAATCTACAATCCTAGTGTCATCCACTGGGTTGTCATCTACTACCTCTCTAGTGTCATGATCATTAACACATCTCTTACGGGCTCAACAGTCCTCTACTATTATCTTCTGTTTCTACTTTCATCCACAGTCTCTACTGTCTTCTGGTTACCCTGCTCTACTGTCTTTCTGTACATTACTGGATCTACGTGTCCCTGATCATTAACCCATTTTTACGATAACTTTATCTCTTCTATAGTGTCATGTATCATTAACCATCTTACTGTTATCTGCCATCTACTTCTGAGTGTCATCAACTTCTCTACTGTCACCTGCCATCGTACTGTCTCTACTTATCAACAGTCCCTACTATTTATCTGCTGTCTCTATTGTCATAAACAGTCTCTACTATCATTCTACTCTCTATTGGTCCTGCCATTCAACTGCTGTGTTTCTGGTCATATTGCTGTTTCAGCTATCATCTGCATCTATGTCTCTACCTTTTGTCAACTGTCTCACTGTCACCTGCCTCTACTGTCTCTCCTTTTATCAACATCCTACTATTATCTCTGTCTACTATGTCATAAACAGTTTTCCTAACTATCATCTACTTTCTCTCTAATGTACCTGCCCATCTATGTCTTTACTGTCATCTGCTGTTTCAACTGTCATTTCTACCATCTAACATGTCTTTAATTTCCATCAACGTCTCTCACTGTCATTACTGTCATCTACGTTCCTGCCATCTGTCTTACTTCTCTTAACACTCTACAATCATCTACTATCTCTATTGGCACCTGCCATCTACGATCGCCTCTATTGTCTCCTCCATCTACTGTGCTCTAATGTCATGATCTGCTGTGTTCAACTGTTCATCTACCATCTAATGTCTCTAATTCATCAAACAGTCTCTACTGTCATTACTGTCTCTAACGGTTTCAGCCATCTGTCTCTACTTTCTTCAACAGTCTCTACAATCATCTACTATCTCTATTGTCTCCTGCCATCTACTGTCTCTAATGTCAACTGCCATCTACTCTCTTTACTGTCGTCTGTCAACTACGGTATCTACTGTCATCTGACTATAAAATCAGTTAGAACCAAATAGTGACAATAATACAAAGGCTGGTTCTGAGCTATTACACACTCATTATAATTCACAGAGTTTCCACAAACTTACTAGTCAGAAGCACAAATGCCAAGAGTGGTTGGTTCTGCATTCTGTTCAGAGTAGGCAGTTTTTTAGTTGGTTTTTTTTCACATCCAAGTTCCTTAAAATGAGTACGCGCAGCAAGGAAAGAAAATACAGGATGTAGATTGACCCAAGAAATATGTTCCTGTTTCCAAGTGGGCATTTTCCACTGATGTACTATCTACTCTTAACCTTTCGTGGATTGTATAGGAGTAGAGGATGCGAGTGGATTTACACCTTACCAACCTTGTCTGAACTGACCAAGGAACTGGCCATAACAACGTCCAACTGGGAAGACATTCCATAGCTTTATACCGTTCTCCACAGTTGCCACAAACCCTTTCCCCAACTCTACTTTATGTATCAATCCCAGTAACTTGAACATTCCTTGTTTGTAGAAACTCATCCAGCTTTTTATTAACTGACCAATGACTGCCATAACAACATCCACTGGAAGACAGTTCCATAGCTTTACCGTTCTCACAGTGACAAAACCCTTTCCAACTCTACTTTATGTATCATACCAGGTAACTGAACCATTCCTGTTTGTAGAAACTCATCCATCTTTTTATTAAACTGACCAATGAACCTGCCATAACAACGTCCACTGGAAGACAGTTTCCATAGCTTTACCGTTCTCACAGTGACAAACCCTTTCCCACTCTACTTTATTGTTCATACCATAACTTGTAACAATTCCTTTTTTGTAGAAACTCATCCAGATTTTTTATAAACTGCCATGAACCTGCCATAACACCGTCCACTGGAAGACAGTTCCTAGCTTACCTTCTCACAGTGACAAACCCTTCCCAACTCTACTTTATTATCAATACCAGTAACTTGTAACATTCCTTGTTTGTAGAAACTCATCCAGCTTTTTATTAAACTGACCAATGAACCTGCCATAACACGTCCACTGGGAAGACAGTTCCATATTTACCGTTCTCACAGTGACAAACCTTTCACCAACTCTACTTTATGTATCAATCCCAGTACTATGTAACATTCCTTGTTTGTGAAACTCATCCAGCTTTTATTAAACTGACCAATGAACCTGCCATAACAACGTCCACGGAAGACAGTTCCATAGCTTTAACCGTTCTCACAGTGACAAACCCTTTCCCAACTCTACTTTATGTATCAATACCAGTAACTTGTAACATTCCAGTTTGTAGAAACTCATCCACTTTTAATAAACTGACCAATGAACCTACCATAACAACGTCCCACGGAAACATTTCCATAGCTTACCGTTCTCACAGTGACAAACCCTTTCCCAACTTCTACTTTTATGTATCATACCAGTAACTTGTACATTCCTTGTTTGTAGAAAACTCAATCCAGCTTTTTATTAAACTGACAATGAACCTGCCATAACAATGTCCACTGGAAGACAGTTCCATACTTTACCTTTCTCACAGTGACAAAACCCTTTCCCAACTCTACTTAATGTATCAATACCAGTAACTGTGTAACATCTTGTTTGTAGAAACTCATCCAGCTTTTTATTAAACTGACCAATGAACCTGCCCATAACAACGTCCACTGGAGACAGTTCCATAGCTTTACCATTCTCACAGTGACAAACCCTTTCCCAACTCTACTTTATGTATCAATACCAGTAACTTGTAACATTCCTTGTTTGTAGAAACTCATCCAGCTTTTTATATAACTGAACCAATGACTGCCATAACAATGTCCACTGGTAGACAGTTCCATAGCTTTACCGTTCTCACAGTGACAAACCCTTTTCCAACTCTACTTTATGTTCATACCAGTAACTTGTAACATCCTTGTTTGTAGAAACTCATCCATTTTTATTAAACTGACCATGAACCTGCCATAACAACGTCCACTGAAGACAGTTCCATAGCTTTAACCGTTCTCACAGTGAACAACCCTTTCCCAACTCTACTTTATGTATCAATCCCAGTAACTTGTAACATTCCTTGTTTGTAGAAACTCATCCAGCTTTTTATTAAACTGACCATGAACCTGCATAACACGTCCACTGTGAAGACAGTTCCCATGCTTTACCGTTCTCCAGTGACACAACCCCTTTCCCAACTCTACGTTATGTATCAATCCCAGTAACTTTACATTCCTTGTTGTGTAGAACTACATCCAGCTTTTTTATTAAACTGACCAATGAACCTGCCCATAACAACGTCCACTGGAAGACAGTTTCCATAGCTTTACCGTTCTCACAGTGACAAACTTTCCCAACTCTACTTTATGTATCAATACCAGTAACTTGTAACATTCCATTCCTGTTTGTAGAAACTCATCCCAGCTTTTTTAAACTGACCAATGAACCTGCCATAACACAACGTCCACTGGAAGACAGTCTCATAGCTTTACCGTTCTCACAGTGACAAACCCTTTCCCAACTCTCCTTTATGTATCAATACCAGTAACTTGTACATTCCTTGTTTGACAGAAACTCATCCAGCTTTTATTAAACTGACCAATGAACCTGCCCATAACAACTGTCCACTGGAAGACAGTTCCATAGCTTTATACCGTTCTCCCAGTGACAAACACTTTCCCAACCTACTTTATGTATCACCCATAACTTGTAACATTCCTGTTGTAGAAACCCATCCAGCTTTTTATTAAACGACCATAACCTGCCATACAACGTCCACTGGAAGACAGTTCCATAGCTTTAAAACCGTTCTCACAGTGACAAACCCTTTCCCAACTCTACTTTATGTATCATACCAGTAACTTGTAACATTCCTTGTTTTGTAAAAACTCATCCAGCTTTTTTAACTGGACCAATGAACCTGCCATAACAACGTCCACTGGAAGACAGTTCCATACTTTACCGTTCTCACAGTGACAAACCCTTTCCCAACTCTACTTTATGTATCATACCGTAACTTGTAACATCCTTGTTTGTAGAAACTCATCCAGCTTTTTATTAACTGACCAATGAACCTCGCCATTACAACGTCCACTGGAAGACAGTTCCATAGCTTTACCGTTCTCACACTGACAAAAACCCTTTCCCAACTTGAAACCCTAAACCTTTTATCTTCAAGTCTTAAGGGATGTCCGCGTGTCCTCTGACATGTTCTATTGGTGAACAATGCCCCAGATAGTTATTGTATGGCCCGTTTAATGTATTTATACACAGTAATCATATCCCCACGCAAAGCGCCTTTCCTCCTGGTACATAATTGTAAACTTTCAGTCTCTCTTCATTTCAAGCACCACCATCCCTTATGAATGTAGTTGCCCTTCTCTGAACCCTTTCCATTTCAAAGATGTCCTTTTTGTACACAGGATTCCAAAATTGCACTGCATATTCCAATGAGGCTTACCAAATGCTTTGTAAGAGGGGAGAATTACATTTTCCTCCCTTGAAATCCATACCTCGCTTATACAAGACAATACCATGCTGGCTCTGGCTGTTGCCGCCTGGCACTGCTTGCTACCTTAAGTTTGTATCCACAAAACTCCAAGATCCTTTCCAACAGGGATTCACTTAACCAGAGCCATTTAAGTATAAGTAGCACAAGTATTTTAAGTCCAAAATGCATCACCTTCCATTTATCAACATTCGAATCTCATCTGCCAGTTAGCAGACCCAATTGATAATCTATGCTAGATCCCCTGTAACGATTGCACATCCTCTGAAGTTTTTAATGGTGGACAAAGTTTTGTGTCGGCAGCAAACCAGAAACCTTGCTGACAATTACCCACTTCCAAATCATTATAAATAGATTAAAAGAAGCGGCCGCCAACACAGAACCCTGTGCCCCCACTTAGCTTTAGGCCATAATGATGAAGCCCCATTAACAACTACTCTGCTCTCCTGATCCTATAACCAATTCCTATCCATGTACAAATGTGACTCACCCCAGACCAACAGACCTTAGCTTATTCATTGTCCCTATGGGGGACTGTTTCAAACGCTTGCCAAATCCAAGTAAACTACATCTAATGCTATACCAGAGCTAATTTCTACTTCTTCCTCATAAAAGCCAAGCAAGTTAGTTTGACAAGATCTATTCTCCTAAATCCATGCTGGTTACTACTTATAATGTCAGTCCTTGAAACATACTCTAGAACATGTTCCTTATTAACTTTCCAGGATCTTCCCCACCATGAAGTTAAACTTACAGGCCCTTAATTACCCGGTGTGAACGGCTACCCTTTTTGAATATGGAATAACATCAGCCCTTTTTCCAATCCAGAGGGCACACCACCGGACATGAGGGATCAACAAAAATAAGAACACAATGGCCCTAGATAAAAAGATGAACTTAGCTCCCAAGTACCCGAGGATGTATTGTATCCGGTCCAGGAGATTTAATTAATATTAAACCTTATTAAGGTCTTCTGTACCATATCCTCGGTTAACCAAAGTGCACTTGAATCTTTTATACCATTGCTTGTGAAGGTTCTCATTCATCCAAGTCATGGTATATCTGATGTATTCAATTAGATCAACTGGACTTGATCACTTCAAATCCAGTTGATCTAATTGAATACATCAGATATACTTTTATACCTTTTATTGCTAACTTATACTGCTAATGAATATCTGTACTTGGATGCATCTATAGATGTGTACAAAGTAAAAAAATTATTCAAGAGACATTTGCTTTCATTCGCTCCGCTAACTAACTAGCCCTATTATTAATGGTTGCCAATCTAGTCATATCTTCTACATTAATATACTAAAAACAAAATCTATTGCTTAGTGTGCTTTGTTTCAGCACCTAACTTCATTATTAATTTTAGCTAGTTGATTGCTCTCCATTACATCCCTTGTTACAGTGATTTTATACTCCCTAAGGGGCAGGCCAACACTGCTGCTTTTTTTTTGCTTTGCGCTTGCTTTGCGTTTGCTCTTGGCGATTTTTCGAAATTATTGAAAACCGGCAACGCAAAAAAGCGCGGTTTTTCTATGCGTTTGCGTTTGGCGTTGCGTTCCTGCATGTTTTAATCGCAATCGCATGCGATTTCCTATAACTTATTGAAGAAATCGCAAGCGCCAGCGCATAAAAATCGCACTGAAATCGCTGACATTCAGCATTGCGTTTGCGTTGTGGCGTTTGCGTTTCAGGTGGCTAGCTAAGGCCTTTCCATTCCCCTTGCCTAGGCCAATGACATTATAAGGGTATTAGAGTCACTGAGGAGTTCTTTGTCCATATAAAGGTACAAGGACACAGACCTGAGTTTATACAGGGAACTCTGTGTACCACTCATGTATTATCCAGGATACGTATCCCCTGCTGTAATTATAAGGATTATAGAAGTCACTGAGGAGGCCTGTAAGTTTAATTCACTGGTGGGGACGATCTGGAAAGTTTAATAAGGGAAACATGTTCTAGAGTATGTTTCAGGACTGACATTATACTAGTAACCGCATGGATTTAGGAGGAATAGATCTTGTCAAAACTAACTTGCTTGGCTTTTATGAGGAAGTAGTAGAAATTTAGACTCTGGCATAGCAGTAGATGTAGTTTACTTGGATTTGTGCAAATGCTTTTGATACAGTTCCCCCGGCGACAATGTATAGCTGTAGGTGGTTGGTCTGGGGCAGTCATATTTGTACATGGATGAAAATTGGTTAATGAATAGGATGCAGAGTGTAGTTGTTAATGGGGCTTGTCATCATATGGACTAAAGTGCTAAGTGGGGTTCCACAAGGGTTTCTGTGTTGGGGCCGCTTCTTTTATATCTATTTATTAATGATTTGGACGTGGGTATTGTCCAGCAAGGTTTCTTCTGTGTTGCTGACGACACAAAACTTTGTTCGACCTTAAAAACACTTCAGATATGTGCAATCGTTACAGGGGGATCTAGATAATGTCACATGGGGCTGCTAAGTGGCAGATGAGATTCAATGTTGATAAATGGAAGGTGATGCATTTTGGACTTAACAATACTTGTGCTACTTGTTATAATACAAGGGTTATTATATATTGGAGATGTGAATGACCCAGCCAGACAATATGGCCCCAGGTCCTTTGTTCAGACTTTCCCTCCTGTACAGAGCTGTGCGCATGTAACTTGATAAGGAGAGTCACACCCTAGCTCCTAAGTGCACCTGCAAAAGTTTCTCACCTTGGGGACACCAATCAGGAAGTGCCCTGGGAGATAGCTTGTCCCTCCTCCCCACACACTGGAGGGGAGATTAAGACCCCCCAGCCAGGGAACAAAAGAAGAACTGTGTGGAACTCTGGGTGGATCTCAACGTGGGTTTTGGACTAGAGCTGAGGTTCCGCTCCTGCCCATTAACAGACATTATCAAGGACTGTGTGGACTTGTGTGACTAAACCCACTTGGGGGTACCGTGAGTAACCGTCTGTGTGAGGACCATGTACTGGATTGCTGGGTTTGTTATTGCTGACTTGGAGGTAGTTGCCATACTGCTCCTTCTATTATCGGGACCTATTTCTATTCTGTGTGGACTTACAATTACGAGTGATTGTAATATTGTGTGGAATCCCGTTTGCCTCCCGGAACTTATGTTATCCCCTTTATTATCCTCTTATTATTCCTGCCTCTCCTGTACATAATTAATAAATCAGTGTGTTCCCTATAAAGGCCTGGCTTACTTTGATGTCCTGGTGTGGGTAGAAACATAGCTATAGGTGAACCCAAACACTATTATACTTAAATGGCTCTGTGTTAAGTGAATCCCTGTTGGAAGGGGATCTTGGAGTTTGGTGGATAACAAACTTAAAGGTAGCAAGCAGTGCCAGGCGATTGCATTTGCGTTGCAGTGTGGCCGTGCCCTAAGAGTGAACAAAAGCTACTTTTTTGGAACACCGAAAAATTGTAACATATCCGAGTAAGTTCCGTCAGATTTGTAACACAATACTTCTCCAGGTGATGATTGATAGTTTACTATAGTGTATAATATGTTACTACTTGTATATAAGATGTTTACTTGAACAGAGTCTGGTAGATACGTTTTGTCTTTACAGGAACCTATGCATCTTGAGTGATCTTTCTTGATTGACCATGGGACAAGTGAAAGTAATTTGGATCCTTTAAGGACTTTGTTTAATAGAAATATGTGTTACATTTTAGATCACATATTTAAGATATATTTAATGAACAACACGAACTGCTGTTTTAATATATTTCATAAGAAGATGTTTACACTAAATCTTTGTCTGAGGAAGGCACATGATGTGTGCCGAAACGTCACGAATAAAACACATTGTTATGATGTAAGACTGGTGTGCCAGCTTCTTTATCCTATTATCGTTTTTACACTTACTGTAGTCACATATAAATTGGTTCACAACTTATAATATATAATTTTGTATATACGCATTTTATCATATAACATGATTCATAGTATGATGTTGACTATAATTATAATTTTATTGCATTTTTTGCACTGGCACTTTAACCCGCATGATTAGGGGGGAGGATTATGTGCACTGTTGTATAATGGTATTGTCATAGAAATGCCTGCACT